>JAODAL010019445.1:0-72007 GCA_025379985.1 Phyllomedusa bahiana | reverse complement strand
TTGCCTTTTATAGGAAAGGGGTATTTTTTTCCCGCTATCTCCCCTTTATTGTGTTTTTCCAAAAAATATTGAAAAGTGAAAACCGGGGGGGCTATTTTCAGAAAAAACCAATGTGAAGAAAAAAAAAAAAAAAACACCCTCATGGCTCATTTTTAATTCTGAGAAAAACACCCCACTGCTTCCATCTTTAAAAATAAAATGTTTTTTTTCTATTTCTGGGGAAATCCAAGAAAAATTCGCAGTTTATTTTTTAAATTCAGCACTCCACAAATTGAGTTGGTTCTCGGGAACCCAATATCTGGCAATATATCATAAAAGTGTTGAGCGATTATTACGACAAAATTTTAAAATGGGCACTTTTTTTTATGTTGAAAATTTTTGGGGAAAAAATCCTGCGCATAATCTATTAATTCCGCCTTTTTGGGCCCCTTCCTGCCATTTTTGGGGGCCACCCAAATCAGTTTAGAGAATGAGCAGGATACAGATCTTTTTAGAAACTGTGGGGTTGGTATTTGATGGGTAAAAAACTCCCCCTTTTTATTGTCGGGTCAAAAATTTTAATTTTAGTTTTTTTTCATTTTGGGCGCAGCTCAGGTTTTGTTAAAAAGGACCCACTTTGTTTCTTCCCAATAGGATACAGAACTTTTCAAATCCCCCCCGCCAGGTGGGTTTATAGATGAAAAAAACCACATTTTATTAACAGTACAAATTTTATTTCGGTTTTTTTCACTTTGGCGCAGCCCAGCTTTGTTAAAAGGGACCCATTTTGGGAAATAACAATGGGATACAGAACTTTTCTAGTCACCGCAGGTGTATTTATGGGTTTGAAAAAAACCATTTTTTATTATCTGAAACAAAATTTTTAATTGGGGTTTTTTTTCACTTTGGCCCCAGCTCAGTTTTGTTCAAGGACCCCACTTTTTTCCCTTCCCAATGGATAAAAGAACTTTTCTAGTAAAGCAGGTGATTTATAGGTGAAAAAAACCCCCTATTTTTTAAGGGTTCCAATTAAATTCCGTTGTTTTCACTTTGGGCCACCCCCGCTTTTTTCCCAAAGACCCACTTTGAAATCACAATAGATACAAAAATTTTTTTAGTCACCGCGGGTTTTTTTTTAATAGGTGAAAAAAAACCCCCTTTTTTTTATCCTTTTATACTTTTCCCAAAATATTTTTTTTTTTTACTTTGGTGGGGCCCCTTTTTTTGTTCTTTAGAGCCCCTTGAAATTTTAAATTTGAATAAAAAATTTTTTTAGTCCCCGGAGGTGTTTTTAAAATGGGTTTAAAAAACCACCGTTTTGTTTTTCCGTAAAATTTTTTTTAAATTTAGCTATATTGCCCCGTGGTGGGGCCCCTATTTTTTTCAAATACCCAACGTTGTACGCCCAATTTGATCTGTAATTTTTTACCCTTTTGGTAATTTTTTAAATATTTTTTTAAATTGCGCCCCATTGAATCTCATTTTTGGCGCATTTGGAATGATATTTTTTTGAAAACTATAAAATTTCCTATTTCCTACTGGGCATTGAAATTCCCGGGGATAAAGGGAAAAGAACACGGGTTGTTTTTTGGTTTTTAATTTTCTTCCACCAAAATGAAATTTTTACAGGTACCGCAAAAAAAACATTTCAGTTTCAAATTCCTAGTTGGCTGTAAAAATTTAAAGGGGATTTAAGAATAGCATGATTTGCGCTTTTAAAAAGAGACTTTCGAAAACTTTCCATACTTTCTTTTAAATTTTTTTTCTTTAAAATGGAGCGAAAAGCAAAGGGGGTAAGCGAGCAAAAAGGGGGGTAGGGAAGGGGGGGGTAGAGTTACAAGAAGGTGCTCCTTAAGTGTGGCGGACCAAAACGCTCCCCGCCGGGTTTTGTCTGTTTTCAGGACCGTCAGGGGTGTCATCGCTGGGTCAGGGGCCCCGTGTAAACCAGTAAACGAACAGCGTCGCCCAAACCGTTTTTCAGTGTTTTAAAGCAACCTCAAACCGCAGTCTTCCTCCTCGTCCTCCCCCGTCCGGGGCCAAAAAAATGTTCCCCTCATTTGCATCATCCCGGGATCCGTCCCAAAATGAAACAAAGGGAGCCCAAATTTCAAAAAGGGTTTTACCCCCCACTGTGAAAAATCCATTTTTTGAAGACCCCTTTGATGACAAATTCGGTTTTGGGGGCAAAGGCATTTCCAAAGACCAAAAAGGGGGGGGGGGGGAAGGGGGGGGGGATGGGGGAAATTTTTTCTGCTCGGAAACCCCCGTTACTGATCCCTTAAAAGGAGGGAAAAAGGAAAGCCCGGGCAAAACAGCAAAAAAACCCCGGTGGTCGGAACGCCCGGGGTGCTTCTTTTCTTGTAGCCCGCAGCTCCTGGGTGAAGAATGTAGGATTAACCAAGTCACCTGTTTTTTGAAGGAAAGATGGGTGAAGGGCATTGCGGGTCCAACGGAGGTCTTTTCCCAGAATTTGCTTGCGAGCGCTTCATCACTGGGGAGGAGGAAGACAATTGGTTTTGTTTAGTAAGGGCCCCCATCAAAAAGGGAGAGGGCGGTTTGCAAAAAGTCCGCCCCGAAATGATTCCCCCCCAAAAAAGGTCCAGGAAACCCCTTAAACCGGGCCTTTTTTTTTTTTTGCAAGCCTCTGATTTACCCAAATGATGTCATAAAAACGCCCTTTTTCCGGGAAACCCCCACAGTAGAGGGAAGAATCTTGGGGTTTAACCCCCACCAACATGTCCCAAATCACATTTTCAGCGAATGGGTTTAGTTTTGAAATGGGGGCAACACTTGGGAAAAAAAAGGCCCCACCCCATGCCGGGGGTTCCAAAACCCCTGTCAACCCCCCTGTCCCCCCGCCTCCCCCTCCCCCCGCCACCACCCCCAAGGTTCCTCACTGCCCATTTTTTCTCAAAAGGGCCAAAGATCAAAAGGGATCAGCCCCCGCTTCAGCCTCCACCTTTGGGCCCGAGTACAAACTAGCACCACCAGAGACCCATCCTCCCCCATTCTCCTTCCCACCATTTTTTGACGACCTGCACGCCTTTCAGCGGCCAGTTCTAGCAGCCAGCCTTCTGTCTTCCCAGTTTGGGAGCAGAAGAAACACTTTAATCAAAACCATCCCAAAGCCACAAGCCAGAAAGTCGGCATTGCCAGTTTTTGGGCCCTTGAAATGTTCCCTTTTCCCGTATGGGTTACAATGGCTTCCGCCACGTCATGGCCCATTGCTGCCCCAAATACCTGATCCGAGCAGGCTTTTCTTTGCCAGAAAAGCCGTCCCTGCCCTGGCCAGCCATTTCAAGCGTTTGTCTGCATCTGTGTCCGGAAAAGTCCCATCTGACAACCGACAACATGGACTTAAGCATGGCCAAGGCCGCTATATCTCTGGGGAGAGCCCCACTGGGTGAGCTGGGTGGATGTCTCTGGTGGTAACGGGGGGCTCTCAGGCTTCGGCGCACGCTCTTCAAAACCGCAGGGATGGTGCAGGGTTCTTTCCCCAAGGTCCTCTGGTGGCATCACGTGCCCAGAGAAACCGGGCCCGTGTTAAAATTAAATTTCGTCTTGGAAAACCGTCCTTTACACAGGTCAGGAGCTGTGTAAGGCTCTCCGCAATGAGACCGAGCGCTGGCTGGGTGACAAGAACCTTGTGCCAGGCAGGGGTGGTGTGTGTTTACATTCGAAATCTGCTGGCCGCCCTTCAGATCGGTAGTCTGGATCACCCCCCTTGCCTGGAAACATGAAATGAACCTTGTCGCCCCCAGAAAATTTCTAAAGAGCAATCCGGGTCTGGACTGCCTGCGAGGAGGCTCGAGGTCTGAGTTCGCACTTCCGCCGTTCGCACCATGCTTCGTCCGCCTGGCTGCTTGCGCGTCAGCTCGGCCTCCACGTAAAACCATTCATTGTTGATGTGGCAACACTTGGAATCCCAGCTTCCACATGCTCCAGCGATTGTGGCAGAAAGCGCAATGCCATTACGCAGTAGAAGTGACACATTGCCGGGACAAGCAGCGGTGCGGACCTCAGGGGGTTTGAGTCACAGAGAGTGGAGGCGGGTTTGAAAGAGCTCTGCACCATCCTTGCCAGTTTTGAAGAAGCCCCCAAAAAGGTCAGTGCAGACATTGCCCTTGTCACGACCATTGGGGTGATCTTAATTCGGAACGATCGTTGGACACTGTGAAACATAGGGCCCCCCCAGCGACGGAGGAGGAGAACGGACACAGATGGGGACAGGACCTTTCTCTCCGTCGAATCCAAAACCCGACTTTTTTCAAAATTTTTATGGGTCTTCTTTAGGCATGGGCTCGGGGTCCAAGTAGTGCAAGCGACGCACACTCTCAGGGGCACACTGGGGAAAGTCGGGGTGTTTTTGAAGCGGGCCGGGGGAAGCGGAGGAGGGGGGAGGGGGTATTCCGGGGCCCCGACATTACCGACGCCCCCTTGGAAAAGGGGCGTAATTTGAGGCAGAGGAGGAAGATGAGGAAGATCAGTTTCTAGTGCCCCACCCAGAGGTTTGGGGAAAATAAAGGGCTCCATCTCTACTGAGTGCTTGGATGCTCCATTTCCCCCAACATACCCCCGCATCACTGAGGAAAGGGCCATAAAAATGAACAACAGTTACGGGGGGCCACCTCCGGACCCCCGGTAAAAACAAAACTCCACTTTCCTTCCACCCCCCAAATAGAGGTAAAATCAGGAAATGGAACCTTTGGGATTATAAACTGGAGAAATCTTTTTGTCTATTTTCACGTTCTTCAAATGTCAGGTGGAACAAACGTCAGCAAAAGTGACAGCAGTAGAGTGCCAAGTACCGTAGCGGCAGCAGAGCACAAGTGGCAAACCCCAATGGGTGACCTCGGGCAATCTTTATTTCCCCAACCTCACCAACCGCGTGTAATGCAGGGGCACACTAAACACACAAACCCCACTTAAGACACATGCACAACTATCTGCGTCTCAACACTGATTTTTTTTGGATGTGTTCCGACCCAATCGATTTTGGGGTATCCAAAGGGATAAAGGGCCCGAGCTCGCTCCCCACGCCATAGAGGTGTTGCCCCAGCCCAGCACCACATCATATCTGACGGACCTTCAGCACAGCGGGAGGAGTTTTACAGCAAACGCACCGTTTTTCCCCCGATAATGGGGATTTTTTTGGTTTTCATCAAGATGAATCAGCATGGATCCTGATGTTTTTGGGGCCCCAATTGCCGAGGTCCCCGATTAGTTGCCGCCCTATTTCAATTCCTCTTCAAAAAAAAATGGCCCTTTGGAAAAATTTTTTTTTAAAATGATTTTTCTCTCTGCATTTTTTATTCTCATTTCCCCAAAAGATCATTTTGCGGGTTTTTTTGGGGTGTGAGACTGTAAAAGACCCCAAAGGTTTCATGCAAACCGTTCCTTTTACTAACTTTTCTTTAAATTTTCCATTTTTAAATTTTCTTTTAGGGCATTTTTTTTTTTTGTGAGATACAGCTATAATCATGGTCCTTTGAACAGAAATGTGGCTTTTAAGTGGATTTATCCTTCAAATTTTTAACAGTGACTGAGAATCATTTTTATAATTTTTTGGGGAAAGCTGCTTTGAAAAGCAGCAATCTACAGGTCCCCATTTTAAAAAATGTTTTTTAAAAAGACATTTGTTTTCCAAAATTTTCAAAAGTCTCAGGGGCCATGTTTTGAAATTTTTGGGGGGATTTTGCTGTGAAATCAGCATACACGGGCCTATTCAAAAAAAATTTGGGTTTTTAACAGCATTTGTTCTTTACAATTGTCAAAAATGGCTCAGGGGGATGGGGCTTCAAAAACAGGGAAAAGGGAGGGCACTGTTAAGACAATATTCAAAATACTTGTTTTTGAAGATCTTTAAAATAGTAGCAATGCCTTAGTGAGCAAACCCAATTAATACAATTAAAAAAAAAAAAAAATGAAGACTGGGGGGATTTCCTCCCTTTTTTTTAAAAAATGTTTTCCCCAAATTAAATACTAAAAAAAATGGCATGTACAAAATAGCTGAACAAAATATTCATTGAATTGAAAAAGGAGGTACAAAATAAATTTAACATTGTAGGTACCCGGAAAGGTTAGTCAATTCCATTCAACTAAAAAGGTGGTTTAAAAAAACCCTTTTCCCCCGGCACTTTTAATCTTTTGGGCAGACAGTTTAATGGGGATACTGTGGGGAAGGGAAAAATATATCAATGTCCATTTTAACTAAAATGGTGGTTGAAAGACTCCTTTTTTTCCCATTTTTTAAAATTTGGGGGTCATACAGGTTTGAGTGTCATGCTGCGGTACAGGACATGTATAGTCAATG
The DNA here is from genome assembly GCA_025379985.1 of Phyllomedusa bahiana. Classification (NCBI taxonomy): domain Eukaryota; kingdom Metazoa; phylum Chordata; class Amphibia; order Anura; family Hylidae; genus Phyllomedusa; species Phyllomedusa bahiana. Next base: position 65,715 of record JAODAL010019445.1, on the reverse strand, counting down.
TCCAGTTCAACTAAAATGGGGGTTCAAAGACTCCTTTTTCTAGCACTTTTTAATCTGTGGGTCAGACAAGTTTAAGGGTCATGCTGTGGTACAAGACAGGGATAGTGAATGGTCTGTGACTTTTTTTCTGTGACTTTTATAACCTAAGTGTGTTGCCTAAGATGTAGCACGTATCCATTTGACTGTTGTGGATGTTAATTCCAGCTTCTCCAGCCCTGTTTGGGTGTAAGAATGAGGGTGTTGTTCCTCTCCCATAGACTTTAATGGTCATTGGTGATAATCTATTATCGACTATCGGAAATCGTCTTGATAATTGCCGATATCGACTATTGACCCGATGACGATAGTCAACGTAATCGCTCATCGCTGATCATAGGGCTTAAAATAATAATAATTATTTAAAAAAAAAGTATACTAGCAAAAGACATTTACTTCAGGTGCAGACTAGTTACTAAAGGACCAAATGAATGAGAATGCTGAGTATTGCATGAGTCAGTTATTTTCCTTCTGCAGTAGCCTGTTGGGCTTCATTTGCCATTTTCTCCTCATTGCCAGAGCTCTGGATCTGAGTAAATCTGATTGCATAATAGTGGAATATCACTAACCTGGAGCCTGCCTCAGTTGTTGAGGTGTAGTTCCTGTAGAAATCATAAAGCCATATGAGAGCTATTGCACTGTCTGCTTCATCCAGAAGATTTTTTGGGCAAAATATGGTCACAGCTAAAGCTTCTTAAAACCCCTTCTATAATTCCTCCACCGATTTCTCCCTACCAAGTTTTAGGCCTTACAGATAGTTCCATGACTGAAGAGGAAGAGAAATAAATAAGAGAAAAAAGCATAAAATAAATAAATAAAATGTCTTTAATTCCAAAAGGGAAGGTCACTCTGGTCCAGAAGAAATCTCCTAATATATGGATTCTAAACTGTATCAATTGAGAAGTAACCAATTCTTTTACTTATTTTTTCTATAACGTGCCTCAGATGTCCCTTCAGTCTATAAGGCTCAGACAACAAACCAGGTGTCTTGAGGACTGGCTCAGCCTCATGTATTCAATTGCTGTTGAAGGGGAGTTTGGTATCAGATAATTCATCATGTACAAAGGTCTGGTCCGCCACTGTCTGATATATGTTCTCCAATTCACAGAGAAGTTTTCAAGTGGAGATAGTATTAACAAATATTTCCACCATTCTAAATGACTTTCCTTACTCTTAGGTTGTACTCACTATACCTCACTAGAATTGTTGTGATTCTAGCATAAATCAGATTGGAGACAATTTCCTAACTCAAAAACTGTGTCATCACATCAAGCGCTTCTCAGCTTCTTCAGCACCACAGATTTCAAATCCACCCCTTTCCATAGAGGTTTTTTGCGAATTGTCAAGAGCAAATAAAGAAGGAGAGAGAGAGAGAAAAAAAAAAAACTGGTTGAGTTCTAGGTATAATCTGTTGTAACCATAGGTGTAACTTTAGGGGGGTACGGAGGGGACTGGTCCCCCCCCCCCACTTTTTTCTAGGTGGGGGACGGTCTCCCCCCATTTTTAGCCACTTCAATAAAAAATAATCCATATGAAAGCATGAGAATATGGTAAGTGGGGAGAGAAGAGCACAGAGGAGGAAGAAGTGAACCCTTTGCCTCCTATATTTCTGTGCATCTTGCGGGGACTGAGTAAGTAGCAGCCTCAAGTGTCAGTGCAGAGTGAGAGCAGCGCTGATTGGTAGAGCAGGAGTAAGCAGTGGCTGCTTCCCAATCAGATTGCTGCACAAAGTCCAGCATACTCTGTATCTTTCCCTCCCATTGTATACCCCTTCCCCTATACTCGTCCTTCATCAGAGAAAAAGGGAATGCCTTGCTGAATGCCAACTGCACCAGACTACAGGAGACAGGCAAGGAGGGGACAAGGGTGCTAGGTGTCGTGTGTGCATGTGAGTAGGGTATGTACTGTATATGTGAGATGTGTGTATACTGAACAGTCACATGTCTAGCCATGTCACTTCTTCCTCCATTTATGCGCGGGGGAAAATGAAAGTGAATGGGGCCGGCACCACAGTATTTTAGAAGCGTGGACTGGCCAGCATGTACTTCTAAAAGAACCGGCATAGAGCAGAGCGCCCAGTACGCCACGCTATACACCTTGCGCACACACCTCACGGGTACATTCATGCAGAAGATATGAATGCTGATTCCAGGGCATATTCAGTGCTGGATCTGCCTCAGAACCGCCGTCCAATCCGACAGGAAACTGATTTACGTTATACTCTATGTAAAATCAGTGTTGTTGTTTAGATGACACTGATTTTACTCGGGTATTTTTGGCACTTACTGTCAGCGCCTACACAGAACTCTTCGAGGTGTTTTATGCATTAACAGCACTAATGGATAGGAGAGAGAAATCTGCATCTGGCAGTCTGGGTCATTTGCTCGTCGGAATTCTGCATTTGCAAGCACCGAATTTCCAACAAGCAAACGACCCTGTCCGTGCCGAAAAACCATGAAGTGAACCCACCCTAAGTGTGTAGTGTGTCTGTGTTTAATATATGTATATATACACACAACATTTCCAGGGTACCTTGTCTAATGTAGTCTCTGTGTCATACAAGCCAACTCTCCCGATTTGGGCAGGAGGTTCCCGCAAATGGGGGTCACCGGAAGGGCCAGCGAACCTCCCGTCACCAGCAGGCAGCGAAAGTTCTTTTAACAAAGACGGCGCCAGACTAGTGGCAGGACGCTGCTCCGACGATGCCAGGCCACCCGGCGATTCTCATGGACTCTGTACGGCTGCTTTACAACGGCTGCACAGAGTCAGTCAGCAGCTGCACACTCAGTGTCATTGCCCTCCTGCCTTCTCCTGTGTATGTACAGCATTCGATGAGCGCTGTACATACAGATCAGCGTCGCAGGGGGTGTACTCACACCACCTGCGACGCTGAGTCTCCTCAGTCGACAGCCTCTGCACGGTCCAGGAGATCTCCGGAGCTGGATGCGCTACAAGGAACCTGGTGAGGTAAGTAGTTTTTATTATTTTATTAGCTATAAGGAGCACTATCTGGCTATAAGGGGTACTACCTGGCGATAAGGGGACACTACCTGGCGATAAGGGGCACTACCTGGCTACAAGAGGGCACTACCTGGCTACAAGGGGCTACTGCCTGGCTAGAGGGGGCTACTACCTGGAAACAGGGGGCAACTACCTGGCTAGTGGGGGCAACAACCTGGCTAGAGGGGGCAGTTAACTGGCTATAAGGGAGCTACTACCTGGCTATAAGGGGGCATCTACCTGGCTATAAGGGGGCAACAACCTGGCTAGAGGTTTCTACCACTATATGGTAGAAATATTGATTATAATGGTTAAGGTTCAAGTACAGTTTGGCACTATCTTCCAGCTCTCCTGGATGCTGAATAGGCTAGCCAAGGCTGGGTGACGCCAAAACCCTAATTTAGCTTTCTTCCAGAGTCATTGCAGTTAGATGGAGTGGGTGTGGCTTTTTTGGAGTGGGCATGGATCACCAACAAGATTGGGAGTGGTCATGTGCGCCACCCCTTCAACTCTAACACTTTCAAAAGTTGGCAAGTATGGGTACAGTGTGTAATGTAATAATCTCTGGGGTATGGTATAATATAATCATATAATCTCTGTTGTACAGTGTGTTATGTAATAATCTCTGGGGTATGGTGTAATATAATCTCTGTTGTACAATGTGTAATGTAATCTCTGGGGTGCAGTGTAATGTAATTTCTGAAGTACAGTGTAATGTAATCTCTGGAGTACAGCGAGTAATGTACTCCATTCCTGTGTAATATAATTAGAGATGGGCGAATTTCTCAAAAATTCGGTTCGGTCACTTCGCCGAATGTCCCGACAAAAATAACTTCGGTCTGAATTACTTCGGAACGAATCACATTAAAAAACAGCTATTTCCAGGCTGCACAGAGCCTGCAGGGTGCTGTAGAACATTGTGCCATGCTTAAATATGCAGAAGGAGCATGGTTTGGTCTTCATACAATCTTGTGTTTTAGTATGACACGCACATGACTGCTGCTGCACTTAGAAACGCTTCACTATAAAATTCCCTGATCACGGCAGCAGCAGCATGAGGTCAGACAGTGGCACAATGACATTCTGGAGGTGGCAAAACAGTAGTAGGCCACAGAGTGGCACAATGACAGAGAGTGGAGGTGACGGCGGCAGCAGCATGAGGTCAGAGAGTGGCACAATGACATTCTGGAGGTGGCAAAAACAGGAGTAGGCCACAGAGTGGCACAATGACACAGTGTGGAGGTCACGGCAGCAGCAGTATGAGGTCAGACAGTGGCACAATGACATTCTGGAGGTGGCAAAAACAGGAGTAGGCCACAGAGTGGCACAATGACACAGTGTGGAGGTCACGGCAGCAGCAGCATGAGGTCAGACAGTGGCACAATGACATTCTGGAGGTGGCAAAACAGTAGTATGCCACAGAGTGGCACAATGACAGAGAGTGGAGGTGATGGCGGCAGCAGCATGAGGTCAGACAGTGGCACAATGACATTCTGGAGGTGGCAAAAACAGGAGTAGGCCACGGAGTGGCATAATGACGCAGTGTGTAGGTCACAGCAGCAGCTACAGCAGCAGCATGAGGTCAGACAGTGGCACAATGATATTCTGGAGGTGGCAAAACAGTATTAGGCCACAAAGTGGCACAATGACAGAGAGTGGAGGGGACGGCGGCAGGAGCAACAGCATGAGGTCAGAGGGTGGCACAATGACACAGTGTGGATATCACGGCACCAGCAACAGCAGCAGCAGCATGAGGTCATAAAGTGGCACAATGACAGAGTGTGGAGGTGGGTGGCAATACCAGTCCCTTGTAAAGAAGGTTGGTGGCAGATGGAGAAACTGTCAGCAGATGTGTGGCATCAGGTGGGTGACGGCATCAGAATAGTGGCTGAGGCAGGTAGTTTGAACCCAGACTCATTTCTCACAGTTTGGGTGAGGCGTCATGGCTGTTGTAGTCTGACCGTTCTGCCGCTGCAACTCGAGGAGGGTGTTCCTGGCTTTGTAGGAATGGATGAAGAGCATGCACAGAATCTTCTGAAGATCGGTGGAAGACTTCAGGAACCTTTTCACAACCAGATTGAACACATGCGCCATGCAGGGCGCATGGACCATCCCTCCTCGGTGCAGTGCGGACACCATGTTACTCCCATTATCCGTCACCATGGTTCAGATTTGCAGTTGGCGCGGAGAAAGCCACACATCGATTTCTTGCTGCATGATGCGGAGCAGTTCCCCACCCTGTGTGACTTCGTTCTCCGAGGCAAGCCAGGTGCGTGACACCGCTGTGCCCTACACATGTGGTATGATGGATCAATACTTGTGGAGGCTGAGATGGTGGTGTTGGTGGAGGAGGAGGAGGCGGACATTGGCGCAGGAGCCGCAGTTTGACAACGTGGAGGAGAAAGCGGCGTCTCCTGTCCAAGTTGTTGGTGTGCCTGGGCCAGAAGCACATTCACCCAGTGGGCCGTAAAGGACATGTACTGGCCCTGACCGTAGTTACAGCTCCAGACTTCCGCGCTGCCGTGCACCTTGGAACAAACCGATAAGCTCAAGGACTGGCCCACCTTCTGTTCTACATATTTATGAAGTGCTGGTACTGCCTTTTTGGAAAAGAAATTACGGCTCGGAACTCTCCATCTCGGCTCGGCACAAGCCATTAGTTCTCTGACCGATGCAGAGTCCACCATTTGGAAAGGGAGGGTCTGCAGCATCATCAACTTGGACAGGAGCACGGTCAGCTTCTGCACCTTAGGATGGTTGGACGCATACTGTTGTCTCTTTGCAATCACCTCGCTGAACGACTGCTGGCGCCATGAGTAGCGAGGAGCAGGTGCTGGGCCGGGACATGGCATTTTGGTGCCCTAGGCGAGTACAGCCAATGGCGCCCCCCCCCCCCTCGCTCTCAAAAAAATACCCCCCCCACACACACACTAATTCCTCTCACCCCTGCGCCAGGTCCTGTCACTAATTTTCTGCACATTCCACATAGCTCCCGTCCATCTCCTCAGCAGTCACCGCACAATGACAAATTTGCATTTTCAAAATCGCTCCCCTCCGTATGACAGTGCAATACCCCTAAATAACAGTCACTAAATAATCCACCGATACATGGAGCAAATCTACCAGACGAATGATTGTTACTAAAAACACTCCTACAAAACCAAGACCCAAAACTATTACTACTTAAGGCTCAAATAATTCTGCCAGACCCTGACCGAACGCAACCCCCACATGTGACTATCAGCTGTACAGAGGCTCTGAAGACATATACCACCGCCATACAGTGACCATATAGTGGTAGATACTAGTTGTATGTAGGCTCTGCAGAAATATAAGTGATTACACTGCAGTTACATTTAGTGACTCACCGGAGATGTCTTTTCTGATCAGCGTCGTTCACTTTCCCTTTTCTTCTCCATACGGTTCACACCTTCATGCCAATTGCTCCCGGCCAAGACTCGTCCCTGAGGATTTGGACACAAATATCTTAGATTCCTCACATTTCCAGTAACTCCTTAATTATAGGTATATAAGTCCCCTTAGTCAGACAGGTATATAGATATGCCCTCTCAGTCAGGCAGGTATATAGATATTGTCCCCTTAGACAGGTAGGTATATAAATATAGGGGCACTCAGGCAGGTATATAGCTAGGGGCTCAGGCAAATATATAGCTAGGGGTTCAGGCAGGCGTATGGGGGCTCAGGCAGGCGTATGGGGGCCACAGGCAGGCCTATGGGGGCCACAGGCAGGCGTATGGGGGCCACAGGCAGGCGTATGGGGCCACAGGCAGGCGTATGGGGGCCACAGGCAGGCGTATAGGGGCCACAGGCAGGCGTATGGGACCTCAGGCAGGCGTATGGGGGCTTAGGCAGGCGTATGGGGGCCACAGGCAGGCGTATGGGGGCCACAGGTAGGCGTATGGGGGCCCCAGGCAGGCGTATGGGGGCACCAGGCAGGCATATCGGGGCCACAGGCAGGCGTATGGGGGCACCAGGCAGGCGTATGGGGGCACCAGGCAGGCATATAGGGGCCACAGGCAGCCGTACAGGGGCTCAGGCAGGCGTATGGGGCCACAGGCAGGCGTATGGGGCCACAGGCAGGCATATGGGGCCACAGGCAGGCGTATGGGGCCACAGGCAGGCGTATGGGTGTTCAGGCAGGCGTATGGGGGCAACAGGCAGGCGTATGGGGGCTCAGGCAGGCGTATGGGGGCCACAGGCAGGCGTATAGGGGCTCAGGCAGGCGTACGGGGGCCACAGGCAGGCATATAGGGGCCACAGGCAGCCGTATGGGGGCTCAGGCAGCCGTATGGGGGCTCAGGCAGGCGTATGGGGACCACAGGCAGGCGTATGGGGACCACAGGCAGGCTTATGGGGGCACCAGGCAGGCATATAGGGGCACCAGGCAGGCATTATAGGGGGCCGCAGGCAGGTATTATAGGGGGCCCGCAGGCAGGCATTATAGGGGGCCACAGGCAGGCGTATGGGGGCCACAGGCAGAATATAGGGGGCCACAGGCAGGCGTTATAGGTGGCCGCAGGCAGAGACATTATAGGGGGCCGCAGGCAGGCATTATGGGGGCGCAGGCAGGATAGAGGGGGCCACAGGCAGGCATTATAGGGGGCCGCAGGCAGGCATTATAGGGGCCGCAGGCAGAATATAGGGGGCCGCAGGCAGGCATTATGGGGGCCACAGGCAGGCATATAGGGGCCACAGGCAGGCGTATGGGGGGCCACAGGCAGGCACTTAAAAACAACAACATTCATACTTACCCAATTCCTGGGCACGCGCTCCTCTTCTGTCCTCTTCAGCCGCGTGCTCCTCCGGCAGCTCCTCGGGCGCACTGCCTGTGACGCGCTGTGCGCCGAGGAGAGGCAGCGTCGCGATGAATCATCGTCATCGCGACGCTGCCGGCTGAGGCGCACGGGGCCGCGGCGGTCCTCAGCGCTATGAGACCCGGCGCGCCCCGCATGTGTCGGCCCTGCGGCTTACCGAGGATCCAGCGATCCTCCGGGGAGCGGGCCGACACTGTCTGCGGAGCGGGGAGCGCTTGCTCTCTGCTCCGCAGAAGCGGTCACAGAGACCGCCGGCGCTTCAGGCCCACGGCAGCAGCCTGGAGCCCGGCGAGGGTCGGGGCCCTGACGGCGCCCCTTAGGGATAGGCTGAGGTAGGCGCCCTAGGCGGTCGCCTACCTTGGCCTACCCGTCGTCCCGGCCCTGAGCAGGAGCATCTGGACCGGGAGATGATGTCAAAGAGAAACAGCTCCCTTCTGCAGAGGTGGTAGACCCTTAACTGGCTGCAATGGAATGCGTGCCACTGGCCGCTGCTGCTGCTGTTGCTGCGGCGGCAGGATGGACCACCACATCTGAGCCACGTTTCTTCCAGGCCACCGGATGGTGACGCTGCATGTGTTGACGCAGGGCCGTGGTGCCAACGTTAGCTCCTAGCCACGCTTCACTTTCTGCCTACAGATTCTACATATACCCATATTCGGCTCCTCCGGTGTCTTAGCAAAGAACTGCCACACCGCTGAGTATCGGATTTTACCGCCAACGCTCCGCACTGAGTGACTACTGCCGCCGCTGCCTCGCTGAGCCCCTGTGCCGCTACTTTCTTGGACCTGCGAAGCGGGTTTTTACCCCGTGGCCGCTTGGCTCCCGACCTCACACTGCTGCAATCCTGCTGACTCACAGCCACACGACCCACTTGCTGGCTGCACTGCTGCCTGACGCGCAAGCTGACGCCTTCTTCTCCTGACGATGATGAAGCCCTTGCCTCACCCGGCTCCCAAGTGCGGTCGGCTACATCATCATCTATTTGTGTTTCATCGTCACTGCTGTCCTCATCACCGGTCTTGGTATGCAGAGGCTGACCCCTCACAACATGACCTCCCATGCCACTCTCAACATCTATGCTTTGCCGCCTACTGCAAGAAGCAGGGGATATTGGCCCCATTTTTTCGCTGCCAAGTAGCTGCTGACTGCCCTCCTCAAATTGTTCATCCTTGCTATATAGTGGCGCTGAGCCCAGACCACATAGTAGATCTCTGGCTGAGGGAACCGGATGGGACAGAGGCGGGTTGAGGACAGGTGAGGGCCGCTGACCCGCTCCCGGGCCATGCCAACTAAGGGTTGTGTCGGACGTTCCCACCGACTCTTGGCTGGGGTTGTCAGATGTCATCTGGGAGGAAGTGGATGACCTAGTCAACCAATCAAGAACCATTGGGTTGCTGACAAACATGGGGCCGGCAGTTGTGGCCTCACCGAGTGACCCCTGCTGCGATGTCCCCTTGCTGTGCTGCGACCTGGGCCTGGAATGTTTGTGCCTCTGCCACTCGCAGGTGAAGAGCCTGCCACCTCTCTGTCTGACATACTGTTTGTTCTAAAATGCACAGACACTGTTTGATGAAGATATCTGTATATGATAAATACACACCCTGTATTTGACTCCAAATGAACCCACTAAGAAGCTTGGGTAACCCTTGGATATAAATTGCGCTCCACAAATGGGCAGGAAAAAATGACTTGTTTGTGCCGTTTAAAAACTCTGTGTATTTTACTGAATATAAAAGCACAAACAGGCTTAATTAACCTTCGGAAATGAATTATGCTACAGAATTTCTTCTGTGGCGGTGAAAAACAAAGTTTCTTTTACTATGTACAACTGCAGAAAAATACTTAGTTAACCCTTGGATGTAAATTGCGCAAAAGAATTGTGCTGCCAACAATTACCAGCTTTGTAGCGTGTTACAATGACGTGTATTTTATGCTACACAACAAGAGGAAAACTTGTAATCAACCTTCGCTTGTGAATTATGCTACAGGAAAAATTTATTTTTTGGCGGTGAAATAAACGGTTTCTTTTAGTCACCACAGCAGCAGAACAAAGCTTAATTAACCCCTGGATGTAAATTGCGCAAAAGAATTGAGCAGCCAAAAATGAAGTGGTATTTGTATTGTAAAAACGCTGTTTCTTTAAATGAACACAACAGGAACAGGCTTAGGTCACACTTGGATATTCAATGTTCTGTGAGCAGATAGCATTAAAATGTATATGCAGCTGCACTGGATGCACACTGGACTTCAGATCCAATACCGCACAAAATCAGAAATAGAACGTTAAGAGAAGCAGTCTCTGAGACAAGATGTGACACACCCCAAAAATTGCTGTATAAAAATGAGTTCTTTAGTATCAGCTATCATAAGCAGCCGCGGCAGCACCTTCCCTAATCAGTACAGTGAGAGCGGTATGAGCTCCCAGCGTCGCACCGGACTTATATAGTTCGGTGACGTCACAGAATCCCGCCGGTCTCTGATTGGCTTCATCTCTGCACATGTCATGCAGGCTATGCCCTTCTTCCTCCCAGAGTTCTTTGCCCCATGTAGCGCCATGTGCCCGCAGCCATTTTATCAGTCAAAAGCACACTTCGTTCACGCGAAGTACCCCGAACTTCGACTTCATTCAGAACCGAAGTTTTCCTGAAATTCTAGACGAATTCCACTTTGTTAGACTTGATTCGCCTATCTCTAAATATAATACATTTTTGGGATACAGTGAATTATATTATTTCTTGAGTACAATGTGCAATTTATTTCTAAAGTGCAGTTAGTCATGTAATTTCCATGTCTACAATGTACAGTGAGTGCTGTCATTTCTGGTGTATGGTATGCAATAAAATACATTTTGGGGTACAATATGTGACATAAGTGATTCCTAGGGGTAGAGTGAGATTGGTTTCTTTTATTTTCCTCATTCGGTTGTGTGTATAACAAATGTAATGGAGTAGTGATGGGGGATGGGAGGGGTTAAGCGAAATTTGCTGCACTGCACAACATTTTTTATTTACATCTAGAGGGGGAAATATTATAGGTGGGCTGGTTCAGTTTCATTGCCAGGGCTTTAGTTCCAGTCCAGCTCTAAACTTCAGTAATTAGAGAGCCACCCCTAACCTTATGGATTGCACCAAAAGTGTTTATCATAAAGACTCCGCCCGGACCTGCTGGGGGAGCTCACAGCACTACCTCAGACCTCCTAGCTGGGTTAGAGGGGGCCGCTTCACTGCAGGGAGAGGAGGGGAGAGAAGGGAAGGGAGGGAAAGTGAAATGGAAGGCAAGTGAAAGAGGGATAGGAAGATGGGGGATGAGAGGGAAAATTGGTCCCCCCACTTTTTGAACCAAAGTTACGCCCCTGGTTGTAACCATATAGTCTTGGGACTGTCTGCTTCCATTCTCTAGGGGCTCTAACCAGTTTTTTTCTACTCAGGTCCTTTCAGCAGGACATTCTCAGGGTACTAAACAGAATACTGTTTTAGATACAATTATTTTCCCTCGCAAGGAAGGATATCAGCGGGTGGCCAGATCGGTCCCACCTGAATTTAGGAAATCTCACCAATGTTTAACTTTATATTTGTCCTGTCAAGTTTGAGAACCCTTGCTAACTCCACATTGAATTTAGATGAGGTGGTCTCCTTCTAAGACTCGTCCCCTCCTCAATGGTCAACAAGCTGTTTGCTTAGTTCTTATTTAACATTTTTATTACTAACTATAGGGTTATTTTTCCCAATATCGGGCCATCTTATGCATCTCGAGCAGAAAGGTATGAGACCTCAGCTTGTGGTGTAAGGCTGCTACAAGGTGAGGAACTACTGGTGCAGTTTTCATAAAACTCAACTAGTGCATAAGGGGCTTCTTGTACTGGTAAAATTTCCTGAATCTGACTGAATATAGTCTGAATCAAGGAGTTCACTTCAGTTTTAAGTCAGGTTTAGGGTGTTGACCTAGTCTTCTAGCATCTCCTCTCTAGACCTCTAGAGGTGGTGCTGGAGTATAGAAGTGTGCTCCCTGGCTAGATAAGATCAGTCTTGGCATAGTCTCTTCATTAGCTGGAAGAGGTTACAATTATGGGTCTTATGTCTGGTCCCTCTATTTCTTAAATCTCAGGAGTATATAAAAATAAACTCAGGGCCATGATAATTTTTCCAATTTTAACTGGAAAGAGACTAATGTCCTCTCATGTCAGTGTTATTGCAGAAAATATTCTATAAACTGCTCATATGAAAAGATCTTCTAATCTATGTCCCTCTACATCCAGATCAGGAGAATCTATAGCCTGCCATGTGTCAGGCAAAGCTGTCTGGCAAGGGGCTATCTTAGGCAATGCTTAATAACCTTCTGCACATTGGTGGAGCCTCAGCTCTGGACTTTACCACATCATCAGCTCGATTTCTATAGAATCCCATCTCTCTCCTTCCAGTGGCTCACCTCCTGTAACAAGATGGTGTGAAGGGCGCCAGCACAAATGCTCATGAAGTGAACTTCTAGGATATTACTACAACATGAGAGGTTATATTCTCCATTTACCCTCCTGTAACAAGGTGGTGTGAAGGGCGCCAACACAAATGCTCATGAAGTGAACTTCTAGGATATTACTATATATGAGAGGATATTCTCCATTTACCCTCCTGTCAAGTGCTTCTTTAAATACCCCAGGGAAAGGAAAATAAGCTTTATCTTCCCAAGAATGATATCCGAATATCTGTCTAGTTTTCGGTTCATGTAATAATAAATGCCAGCAACATTAAAGACAAAGGTAAGAGTGCATGTCTCGCTGGTCTGGAACCTAAGTCCCACAAACGGGCAGGGTGCTGGTAGCGGCTCTTTCAGTTTCAGTGATTTATTCACGCAGAAGGGCTGTTGGGTGGACCGCTTGAGTGGGCGGTGCTGTCTGTTATGTTTTACTATTTAGGATATGCTGGAGTCTTTCAATGTGGCATCTGAGTACAGTATTAAGCATGGAATATTATCAGTTTTTTTCTTCTAGATTCTTCCTTTGGAGCGAACTGCTCATCCTTTGATAACCTCAGGAAACGGTAAATTTATCTGGAAGGAGGATCTGGAAGTCTGTTTCTTCACTTACAAGGGCCTCTTACAGAAAACAAAGTCAGCATAGCCTCTGACACTGGTCCTATAGCAATACTTCTGTGTAATGATCAAGAAGAATGGTCATTGGCTAGAGAAAAATGAGCCAACACCTTGTGTTAAATAGCATCCTATTGCCAAATAAAAGTAAAATTTTATTAGATTAAATTTACCAAGTAGCTGCTTAGTATTCTCTACGATCTTTGGCATAAGTCTGAGTACTTTAGAGAATGCGCATTTTGCATACTGCCCCCCACCCCTGTGTTTTGTACCGCTTTTGGAAATCCCATTGTGTGCTGCCTGAGGACGAAAGGGGAAGTCTAAGATTTACTTACCGAAATCTGTATTTCCATGAGTCCTCAGGCAGCACAGGGATCCCACCCATATAAAAAAAATATCTTACTGCTTTAAATGAAACAGGTCTGTTCACTGTCTGAGGAGAGCTTATATGGGTGAGGTGGAACTAATTAGTGCTTGAATTATTTGAACCTGATACTCGTTTCTTTTACTTCTGTCATAGCTGGGAAGGATATTAACCGATTGTGTGCTGCCTGAGGACTCATGGAAATACAGATTTCGGTAAGTAAATCTTAGACTTTTTTTTTACGGATTTTGACCCTAAAGTCTATTTTTTTATGGATTTTGTTGCTAAGACCTGCATTTTTACGCATTTTGGCGCTAATAAAGTTATCTCGCGTTTGTCGCCGAAAAAACTTTTTTTACGGATTTTGGCCCTAAAGTCCATTTTTTACGGATCTTGGCGCTAAAATTCTTCTCTTAACATAATTTGGCACTAATAAAGTTACCTCGCTTCTGACGCCAAAAATACTTTTTTTTTACAGATTTTGGCGCAAAAAATGCATTTTTTTTTTTGGATTTTGCCACTAAAATACTTTTCTTAAATTTTTTGGCGCTAAAAAAGTTAAGGAAAAAGGTTTTAGTGCCAAAATTATAAAAAAACGTATTTTTGTGTCAAAACGGATAATTTATTAACGCCAACTCTGTTTAAGAAAAGGATTTTAGTGCCCCAAATCCTAAAAAAAAAACGGATTTGGGCAGAACCCAAAAAAACTACTTTTGGCATCAGAAGCGAATAATTTATTTTCACCCAAAAAATTTTTAAGAAAAGGATTTTATACCAAAATCCCCAACAAAAAGGATTCTGATGGGAAAATCCAAAAAAAAACCATGTTTTTGGCAAAAATCGTTTTGCAAAACCCAAAACATGATTAAAATTTTTTTAAAAAGGGACAAAAAAGGACACATCGACACTTTTTATACAATTTGATAATGTATAACCTTTTTTTCACCCCCCTATAGGGGGCTTTGGGGCCCCTGGTTGGGTTAAAATTGAAAATCGGGACAAAATGCAGCGAAAAAAAACCCCCAAAAATGCGCCCCAAAAAAGTCCGGCGTTTTTTCTGACTCCTTTGTAAAATTTTTTGCCCCTTGGGGATTTTTAGACATGTTGAAAAGAGACCCTAAAAAAAACGAGCAGAAAAAGAACCAGTTAGACAGCAGGACGTTTTTTACATTAGAAGTTAGGGAGTCTTTACAGTCTTTTTCAGGTTTTTAAAAAACGAAAGACGCTAAAAAAACTTACATTTTTCTGTGCAGGTAACAACCCTTAGATAAAAAAACTGCATTTTAACTTAATACCGTTACACAGCAGCAGAAAAAAACCCATTTTAATGCATGGGGGGATTTCACAAAAAGCAAAAAAAACCAATAAAAAAACCACTCAATTCCTTAATCATGAGGGGGGGGGTTTGTACACAATTTATATAAACGTGATACGAAAGGGGCCTTTAAAACAGTACATTGGTGCACATGTGGCTTACAACCATTTGTGACACCCCCTTTCATTAGATAAAGGGCGTCCCGCGTTCTCTGGGGTCCAACACAAAACACAGGGACCCTCCCTTCCCCCGGGAATTTTTTGGGCAATAATTTTCGTTTTTTTCATCTAAAAGTTCCCCTAGCAGTGGGGGGGGTGACCTGCCCCTTTTTTTTTGCCTGCACCTGTTAATTTTTTTAGGGGATATAAGCCAGCTTTTTGATATATTTTAAATGGCAACCATGTTTATGTAACATTGGGGTGAGGGGGACTTTTCACACTTTTTGTATGGGGTTTATTTAGACACTCCCCAGCCCCTTTTTCTGTAGCTTTTTGGGTATACTTTAATTATGGCAGCCATTTTTTGTAGACTTTTTTTGGGCACTGAAATATTTAGCCTCTATTGTATGTCACCCCTCGATTGCTGATGCTGACCTCCAAAACCCTTTTGTAGGGGTTTTTATTTAAGCACGCACTATTTTTTTGTAGTTTTTGGGTATACTTCAATTTGTATGAGCACAGCAGCCTTTTTCTTGTAGCTTTTATTGATATATTTTATATATGGCAATCTGTTATTAGACTTCTTTTTTGGTGGGCATGAGCTTTTCAACTTTTTGTATGGGTTTATTTAGACACTGCAGCCCCATTTTCTGAAAGTTTTGGGTATACTTTATATAGGCAGTATTTTTTGTGACTTCTATTGGTGATCTGAATAGTTACCTCTTTTGTTGACAGCACTCATTGCTGATGCATGCCCCGCCAAAATCTTTTGTTGGGTTTTTTTTGAGCACTTCACCATTTTCTTGTAGCTTTTTAGGTATACTTCATTACAAAAGCCATGTTTATTAGACTTTTTTGTGATATTAAAACTTTTTGGCCTCTATTGTATGTTTTAGCCCAAAGGGTCAATGGATGTAATTTGGGTGATGGTTATGTTTTTCCCCTATAAAATGGATAGTAAATGATGGTCCCCCCCGGCCCCCTAAAGGAAGCCTATGCGAATTGTGATGGGGTTGGGGTAAACCACAGCACCTTTACAGGTGTATGAGATTGGGTTAGACTGTTTTGGGGTTTTTAATTTGGGGTTTAATAATTTAACATTTTGTTTGGGGGTTTGTATTTTTGGGTAAATTGATTTGGTTTCCCTTTTACAATTGGGCCCCAACTATTTGAAGGTTTTAAAATAAGTGGATTTCATGAACACTCAAATAATATTACTTTTTGTTTTACTTAATGAAATCTGCCCCCGATCCAAAATCTTTTTTAAATTTGGCTTCGTGAAACCCCTGTTCAGTTACAAATTGGGTTTTTTTAAATATTTTCCTTTTTAATTTTTAAAAATTTAGTAAAATTTAATTTTTTTGGTTTCGGGTATTTTTGTTTTTGTAGTTATTACAATGTAGCCTTTTTGCAGTGAATTTTTGTTTTAAACCCTTTAACCACTCTGACCCCTTGGGCCAAAATATATGAAAACTATCTAGGCCCAAAAATTCTTTTTTTTCCCCTTTAAAAAAACCAAAACAAAAGTGCCTTTTTTCTTTTTTTTTCCAGAACACTTTTAAGAAATGAATGGGGAAAACCCTGATTGGTTACTTTTGGTAAAACCCCAAAGTGATTTTTGAATAAAACAGTTTTTCATACAGGTCCCCTTAGCACCCCAAAAGGGAAAGAAATTTAAACACAAAGTTTTATTATTATATTTTTAAATTAAATTTATTTTTACATTTTCTTATAAAACAACATCCCCCAAAATTTGGTTTTTTTAAAATGTTTTTAAGCAAAAAAAGGGGGTTTGAATGTTTTTTTAAATTTTATACATGGGGAATGACGTAACTACATCACAAGCCCTATTCTTTACTTGGGGGGTTCTTTTTCAATTTAAACCTGTTTTTACGGGTTTTGCTCATAAAGGGGCTAAAAGCACGTAACACATAACTTTGTCAATAAAATTGGGTATTTTATAACCTTTTCCAAAACTAGGAGGTTTGCACTTTTTTTTCCCCCTTTGTTTTTAATTTTTGGCTTATTAATAACCAAAAGATGGGGATATCCTTTCAGCTAGGTATAAAAGAACAAATTTTGTAAAAAAAAAATCCCCACCGGGGACAAAAAAATTTTGTAACTTTTTGGCTTTATTGACTAAATAAAAACATTTTTATGTGCAAGCTTATTGCCCCGGGCCCCTAAAGCATAGCAGAGGAAACCCCAGTGGGCCCCTCGGCAAGGGAGAAAAGGAGAAAGTCACCAATACGACGGCCAAAAAACGAGAGACAAGTCAGTACAAAAAGTAAGGTACAGTAACTGGGCCAGATATTAACCCCCTTCTCGACCTTGGGCCGTATCCATACGTCCAGGTGGTCTTGGGGGTTCACGCACCTGGACGTATGGTTACGTCAGAGGAGTCGCGCGAACTCTAAGGCAGAGTCTCGCTCAACGTCGCCGATCGTGCGCGGGGGTGTCAGCTGTATTATTACGCTGGACATTCCCGCAGCGTCGGCCCGACCCCGGATCGCTCTCTTGGGGGGGGGGGCGGTTACTCCCCTATTTATCGCGACGAATCGGGGGGGGGGGGGGCGGGTCGCAATAATTTAAGAGAGACGCAGGAGGAGTTCGCTCACTCCTGCGTCTCTCATGTCGGCGGCAGCGCTGCAGCGCACGGATCGGTGCGACCGTGCGGCTCCTGCCTCCTTACAGACTCCACGGAAGGCAGAGAATGCCTTCCGGGTTGTCTGTGACGTCACGGACGCCCGGCAGTGCCCTGTGGGCATTGACCCGGCATCGTGATGACAGTTACCATAGGATCAGTCATAGCAACAAAAGCTATGCATGATTCTATTGAATGAGAGATTAAAGATCTCTCATTCAAATCCCTATGGGCGAAAAGTAAAGAAAGAAAATAACGTGAAAAAGTAAAAAAAAAGTGAAAAATGTTAAAACACAAACACAAAAAATAAGAATAAAAATATGTACAACGCCCTTATCCCCTTTACAAACGCCAATCGCCCCAAAAATGACTCAAAATTAAATAAAAGTACCATATTTGGTATCGCCGCGTGCGTAACGACTTGCCCATAAAATCAGTCATGTTAATAACCCGTACGGTGAACGCTTGTGAAAAAAAACAAAAAAACAAATCACAAAATTACAGATTCATTGTTTCATCCCGCAAGCACATAAAATGGAATAAAAAGCGGATCAAAAACTCCTAGACAAACGCCATAAGGTGTACAAATTATAACGTCAGTTCATCCCGCAAAAAAAAGTCCTCATACAGCTCTGTATACAGGAAAAATAGAAAAATGGTATAGCTCTCAGAGATAGCGAAGCATTAAATTGTTTTTACCACACTAAAAACACTTGTTCTTTTTTTTTTAAGTGCTTTCAGCTTACAAAAAAACAATATAGAATAGGGTATCGTCATAACGTAGCGACCCAACCAAAGGAGGGTAAAGCTAAATTATCACTGATTTACTGCATGGTGAGCCATGTTAAAAATAAAAATAAAAAACACTACTAGGATTGCAGTATTTCTTCACCCGCCTCCAAAAATGGAATTTAAAAGCGGTCATAAAGCTTTGGACCCCCCCAAAAATAGATACTATAAAATGTCCAAAAACTCATCTTGCAAAAAACAAGTCCCTACCCGCTCCAAGGCACAGAAAAATTTAAAAGTTATGGCTCTCGGACTATGGAGATGCTAAAACGTATTTTCCTGGTTGAATAAAAGGTTTTTATTGTAATAAAAGCAGTTTTAACATAAAAAAACATATACAAATTGGGTATCGGTGCTTGTAATCGTATTGACCTGATGAGTTAAAGCTACCATGTAAGTTTATACCGTACAGTGACCGCTATAAAAAATAAAAATAAAAATAAAACGACTACCAAGATTGCTGTATTTTGTCAAAAACATTCACAAAAACCTTAATAAAAAAGTTGAACTTGCATCATATGCTACGCAAAATGGTACCAATAAAAATTCATCTCATCCCGCAAAAAAACACGGCCCATACACAGCTACTGCACACAGCAAAATAAAAAATGTTATGGCTGTCAGGAATAGGACAAAATAAAAACGCAATTTTTATAGAACGTATTTTACTGTGTAAAACGGAATAAAAACAGAAAATAAAAAAAAAACTATAATAAAATCTATATCATCTGTAATTGTTACCGATCCCCATAGTTTAATAGTTATCACAATCACATTTTACACTGCACAGCGAATGCTGTAAAATTGAAACTCAAAAAACAATGACCGAACTGCGTTTTTCCCCCATTTTATTGGCCAATGCTAAAAAAAAATATGGAAACAACTGTGCATCCAAATTGCACAGTACACCCCTAGGATGAGATCCCTGTGGGTGTTGAGTCCAAAATGGGCGACTTCTGGAAGGTTTCGCCTGTTCTGCTACTTTGGGGGCTTTGCAAATGCGACATGGCTCACACCAAAATCTGCGTTCCAAAAGCAATAGGCTCCCTCCCTTATACGCCCTGCTATGCGCCCAAAACAGCAGTTTACACCACACATGTAGGGTATTGACGAAATTGGAAGGAAATTGCTTAACAAAGTTTTAGTTTGTTTTTTTTCCAGGATTCCTTGTATATTATGAAACATTTTAAGCTTAAATTGCAAATATTGGAAAATAAATGTTTTTTAATTTTCACGCCTTATGCTAAAAAAAAATTTGTGAATCCACGATGTAGGGGGGTCTATATACTCAAATGCACCCCTGGATATATTCCTTAAAGGGGTGTAGTTTCCAATTATGCGGTCTATTTAGGGGTTGTTTATTAAGTTTTTGCACATTAGGTGTCCCCAAAACTGAAATGGCGCCTAAATAAAATCGTATTGAAAATGAAGGACCCTAGAGTATAGTAGGTGCTCCTCTATTCTGGGGCTTATGGGTGAGCCAAATAATGCACTAGGCCAACATACGGGATATCTTAAAAACGGCAGGACCTGGGGAATTGATAATTAAGTATGCAATTTACTAGTCACATTTACCGTTATTCCAGTGTATAATGGATAAATATGAAATCTGCAAAAAAAGTGAAATTTTGAATTTCACTCCTCACTTTCTTTAATTCTGTGAAATAATCTATAGGGTTAATCGCTAAACTTCCTAAATAGTGTTGTAAATACCGTTCAAGGGAGTCTAGTTTTCTCAGATGGTGTCACTGTTATGGGGGTATCTGTAACATTGGCAGGCCCTCAAAGCCCACGTCAGAAAACTGATGTGGTCTCTAAAAAAAGTGTATATTGCAATTTTCTTGAAAAATGTGAGAAATTACTACTAATTTTATAAGCCCCCTAATGTTGTAAAAAAAAAAAAAAAAAAAAGACATTTAAAAAATGATGCCAAACCTATAGGGGACATATGGTAGATGCTAGTATAACTATTTGGTGGTGGAATAATTATCAGTCTTGCACGCAGAAATTTTGCAACTTTCAAAATCGCAAATTTTTCTCCAAATTTACATGAAATTTGTATATTTTTCACACACAAACAAGGCGATTGTATGGATAAACAATTTCTTACTAACTTAAGCACAAATGTGTACACGAGGAAAACAATCTCTGAATCACATGGCTAGGTAAAAGTGGTCTAAACGTTGATCTCCACATAAAGTGACTTATGCCAGATTTCAAAATAGGCTGGTCAGAAGGTCAAAACAGGCTGGGTCCTTAAGGGGTTAACTCTGCTTTCTGGGATTCTGGAATCATCTACATCTTTCTTCTTCTCCCACTTTCTCAAACTCAATATAGAGAAAAAGAAGTACATCATCTTTTAGCACATACTACGAAGTCCGGTCTACACGTAATAAACTGCTTTACATTTATTTGTATTTCTCCTAATCTTAAAACGGGTTTATCTCCATATGTTTCAAAAAGAACAATTATTGCACCTGTGGTTCCCCGGGAACTGTTCAGCAGCCACCCCTTTATACAGTTTTTAAAAGTGCTTCTTTATTATTTGTCCCCCAAGTTTGTACTTCTTTTAAGCCAAAAAATAGGAGTTCCTGAGTTTTCTTTTCCCCTGGTAAATTGGGAGAAAAACAAATAAATTTAAAGCAGTTTATTACGTGTAGTTCGGCTTCTTTATATGCTTTTTGGTGTAACTGTGGTTTCTTTTAAAAAGGGAAAGACTTTTAGCCCTCTCTTTAAAAAATAAGGGAACTTTTTTTACCCCTTAAAAACCCTTAAAAACTTTTTACCCCCTTAAAAAACTAAAAAGGGGCACCTTGATTTATAAAACATAAAACAAAGTACACTAAAAATACTACAGAAGTCCGATTTGCAGGTATACAAAGGGTGTTCTCACCAGCCAATGGAATGGATCGCCACACTCGGTTTTTGCAGTGTGAGGCCGAGTGGATACTAAAAACAGATGCATTAGGGCGATTAGATCTAAATGATCTTTCCTGTAAAGTTTTTACAGATTTTTTAATGTTTTAAAAATATAAGAATTTGTTTTGTTACTTTGTGAATGAAAAGGGGCTGTGACCGGGAGATGGAAGTTAAAAAACATGTACAGCCATTCCATGAGGCCAAGAAAAAGCCGGTGCTCGCGCGAAAGGCTTTGCCATTTGTGTTCAATTTGTCACCCCCCACGGGGTTATGGGGTGGAAATAAAGAAGGACTTTTTAAACAAGCAAATTTTTGAGTGCCGTGAATCTTTCTTTATTCTTCGTGATTGTTAAAAAAAAAGATTTTAAGCTATCACTGACACCACCGGGGAAAACCATGGAAAAAGTATCACGAGGGGGCTGTAGAAATATCCAGCATTGGAGAAGGGCAGTGCCGAGACGAATGTTTGTCTACTTGCCAAGACAGTACAGATGAGTACCTACTCTGACTTTTTAACTCACTCAGTACTTGTTCAAATCTCCATATCTTCACGTTAAGAAGGTCTCGGCTACATTCTGGTCTTAATTAAAAACAATCTGTGTGGATGGGCGGAGTATACAACCAAAATGAAGGCTAGCCACTCCCCTATGCAAACAATCCCAAACAAAAATTTATCACATCCAAAACAATTTTAAAGAAACTACTATAGGTGCATGCGGGCATGGCACCAATGCAATGCATATACAACATAATATAAGTAGCGCTCTATAAATACCAGAAAAAAAGTTAAAGGGAATATAAGATTTTTTTCAAAATTCACTTCTGTTACTTTAGAATAGATGTAAATTTGAGGTTATTGGAATATATTTTATTGGGTGTTTATAGAGTGCTGGTGATATTGTTGTGTGACCAATTTTTGATTTTTTGATTGTTTGCATAGGGAGTGGTTACCCTTCATTTTGGTTGTGCACTCCATACAACTGTTTTTAATCAGAGCAGAATGTAGCTGGGGCCTTCTCTCCCCAAAAATATGAACACGTAAATTGTGAGCTGGGGAAAATTGCAAGAAAATTCCCCAAATTGTATTAAGTCCCCTTTTTCGTGATAGATGGACTCACAATTTTGAGCAAAAATAAAACGCAAGAACCCAGGTTTCTTGATTTGATTAGCATCAATGCATTTTTTTAACTATACCCGGAAGTTTTAAAACCTCTTTTGTGGGAAAAATTTTTTGAATTTTTTTCTTAAAGTCACCCCGGGGTTATCACACTGAAAATAAATGTATAACCCATTCCACATTTGGTTATAAATTTTCGGTCTTGTCAAACTAATCTCATCAGTTCTTTAGGAGGTTATATAGACTGGTCGGGTTGAGGCATTGGTGTCCCAAAATTCTGTTTTTTCAAAAAATTTTTTATACGGTCCACATAAAAAAGGTTTGGGTTTGTAAAATTTAAATGCTCGACTGGGGGGAAAATTGTCAAGTGGATAAGAACTGGCTCAGAGATAAAAAACAAAGGGGGGTAATTAACGGTGCTACTCAGACTGCTTTCCCCGTTCTAGGGGGTACCACAGGGCCAGTATTGGGCCCTATCCTCTTTATTATTTTATTAAAGTCTTAAACAGGATTGCACAGTAGAATTCAATCTTTTTCAATGATACTAAGCTCTCTAAAGTAATCAACACAATAGAGGATAATTGTTTTTTACAAGGGGGCGGGTAATTGGGGAATCCTGGGCAGAGAAATGGAATGAGGTTTAACCTGAAAATGCAAGGTTAGCACATGGGGAGGAAAAATACATTACAGATTTCATTTAAAGGAAAAACGCTGGGTAAAATGACTGGAGAAGGACTTGGGAATCCTTTTGGAAGTAAACTTAATTTACAGCCAGTTTTCAGGCAGCGCTGCCAAGGCAAATAGAATGGGTTTTTTAAAAAGGGAAAGGCACATGATGGGAACATTATTTCCCCCAAAAACAAGTCCTTTTTAGACCACATTTGGGAAAAAATTGTGCATTTTGGCCCAGTGACAGGAAAAAATTTTTAAACTTTAACAGGGGGGAAAGGTGGGCAACAAAAATAATAAAAGGACTGGGTGGACTGCAATACTAAGAAAGATTAGTAAGGTTAGGGTTATTTAGTTTAGGGAAAAGACTGCTTTGGGGTGACATAATAAATATGTTTAAATATATTAAAGGTCATTATAGAGATCTCTCCCAAGATCTACTTATACCCAGGACTGTATCTAGAACAAGGGTGGTATCCTCTACGTCTTGAGGAAAGAAAGTTTCTACATAAACATAGAAAGGGATTCTTTATTGTTAGAGCAGTGAAACTGTGGAACTGTCTGTCAGAGGAACTTGTCTTGGTGAATTCAATAACAGAGTTCAAAAAGGGTTAGGATGCATTTCTGGCGTGTAATAATATAACAAGTTATAGTATCTAGGATTCTGGAGAGGGGTCTTTTATCCATGGATTTTTCGTATTGCGAGATTTGAGGCGTGAAGGTATTTTTTTCCCTCAAATGAGGACTATTTGCTTCTACCTCATTGGGGTTTTTAGCCTTCCTCTGGATCAACACTTTAGCAAAATAGTCTGAACTGGATGGACATCTTGTCTTTTTTCAGCCTTACAAACTATGCAACTTTGTAACTATATATATTCCTTTTATAGAATGCTGCTGATATTGTGTTGTTTTTGCATTGATTTGCTGCCACAACAGCGTGCACAAGGTTCTTTAAAATAGTTTTGGATGTGCTGACCAGTCTTTGTTTTTTTGCTTTTGGATTGTATTACCACTTAGATGCTACAGACATCATCACTTGTGGCATCTAAGGCTATGTCTACACTGCACAGAAAAACGTCCGTTTTTTCAGCGTTTTTCATTTAGCCATTAGACAGGAATGTCTGTTCTATCACCTGATCACGCCTTCTCCTACAATGCAGCATTGTGAATCATACAAGTGCTTGAAACCCATGGTGGTAAAATTCAATGGTAGATGGAAAAAAAGTCAATATAAGCTGAACAAAAAAAAAATTCCTATTATGTTAGAAAATAGACAATAATAATAAAGTAATCAGTATTTCCATGTCCATGAAATTCTGACAGATAAACATTTGACCTTTGATTTGGTCATAAACCAGCTTAAAAGATTGTTCTGAGAGGAAAGAAAGAGGCTTGAGACTGAAACATCATGAAGCTAGTCTGATAGATTTTACTCGGAATAGGGCAGAGCAGACTTCAATGCTTGTGAAACCATATAGACTAAAAAAGAGAAACTGTGTAAAATGTTAAATAAAGACCTATGGGAACTTTTATGAATTACCACGAAGTACCATGGAGTAGAGATTATTTTCCGGAAGTACAGAGAAGACATTTAACTGACAGAAAAGACTCCTGACTTAAAGACAGTTTTTTTTTTTTTTTTGAGGGTGAGAAGAAAGAGAGGGTCCTTGCAGGCACAGAAACCCCAGTGACAAAGACTGTGAGTGTCAAGCCCGCTACTTGCAATGTTGCTGGGCGCTGACTTAGGGCTTGTCCCCAAAGCATGGGTTTTCACCCAGTTTTTCAGACGTTTTTCGGTTTTGAAAATCATCTGCAAACCGAGTGACAACTTTTATTATGTACCTATGGGTTTTCCGCAGGGCAGTTTTTCAGACCACCAAGGGTCCGAAAAACATAGAACATGTTCATTCTTCCGTCCGGTTTTTGGGCAGAATATGAACATGTCTATGTGAAGGTAGAGAGCTTTTCTTCGCAAACCGCAGAGAAAAGCCGTCCCCCGGTGTGCACAGCCTGAAAACAGTAAAAACACCGGTTGGGATTTCGAACCGGTATTTGCACTGTGCCGTGTGAACGGCCCCTTATTGTGTTTGCTATGCGTTTTCTTGCCCATCTGACCATGCTGCTTCACCGACTCTAATTCGTGTACTTGGCTATAAAGGAGGCACGGCCACACCCTGTGGGTATTTAACCTTTGTGCTGTGTTTGTCTTCCCCTGTCAATCACCTGTAGGCTGTGGGTTTATATGGCAGCGCCTCCCAACTCCCTTTGCCTGAATCTTGGTGTTTGCCTGGATCCTGTTATTGTTTCTTGTCTGTTTGTCTGTGTCCTGTTTGGTCCTTGTCTGCTTGCCTCTGTTCCTTGGTGTGTGTCTAGACTCTTGTCATCCCGTCTTGTCCAGTCTGTTTGACTATTTCGTGTCTAGTCCCTATATCCTTGCCTGCATTCTTAGCTTATTTTCTAGCCTGTCGATGTTCTTAACTTGTGTTCCTAGTCTGTTATCCTTGCCTGTGTCCTAGTCTATGTTATTAGCCAGTGCTTCTAGCCTATGTATCCTAGTTTGTATTTCTGCCTTGTTTGCCTGTGTACTCTAGCCTGTCTGAGTCCTTGCCTGTTTGAGCTCCTGGCCTGTCTAGGCTTCTAGCTTACCTCTGTTGTTTGCGTGTGTATCCAGTGTGTCTGTGTGTCCTGTTTCCTTGTCTGGCTTTGTTTCCCTGTTTGTGTGCCTTGTACTTTGGTCTCTATCGGACCTTCCCGTTTGGCCTCTATCAGGCCTTCCTGTCTAATTCCGTAATTTGTCTAGTTATTGGTTTATTTCCATGTTACAGTACCTGGCACGTCTCCTGATCCCTTGTTTTGTCTGTTGGTCCTGTGTCTGTGTGGTTCCTGTTTTGGTGCTTCTGCCGGCAGGGGTCACTGAAGCCCGGCCAACAGGCAGAGGGGAAGGGCCGACTCCAATCACAGGAGCTGCAGGAGAACTGAAAGGAGGTGAGAGGCGCCGCTGGTGTAGCTATAGTGATGTATAGAGCCCTCACTCCTCACACGCTGAGTTAAGGTGGGGCCCCACTGAAGCCCCCCCCCCTCTGGGGGGTTGTATATAAGGCTGGGGGGGGGGGTTATGTGAGGCTGTGTGGGGTGTATGTGAGGCTGTGTGGGGTGTATGTGAGGCTGTGTGGGGTGTATGTGAGGCTGTGTGGGGGTGTATGTGAGGCTGGGGGCTGTATGTGAGGCTGGGGCGCTGTATCCCGTGTGTGTGTGTGTGTGTGTGTGTGTGTGTGTGTATATTGTGACGACTTGCTCTCGTCGGGACGCCCTCCTGGGCCGTCATGGGGGGTACTTAGCTCACAGGATCGCCGTCTCTTGTAGAAGGTATTGGCACACCGACAAAGGCTTCTGGTTTAAACTGGCCTCAACCAGCTTCCGTATATAGAACACAAACAACAAAACATAAATAAAATCCTCGGCCGTCTAGCCACTGACTACACATTCAATGTGTCCCTCACTAATGTGGCCTATGCCTACCGCACAGCACCACATACCACAATATTCCACTGTATAATAGGCTTTCCTCAACATCCGGGGGCCAAAGAGCTCTCTACCAGCTCTGCTACTCACACCTTTAGGAGCAAACATGCCCCCTGTTCTCCTGTAGTTGGTGGCCTTTAATAGGTGCTCCAGATGCACCCAATACCTGGCTGGAACGTGGGAAAAAAACCACCCACCCATCTGCAGTTGTTCCGGGAAGAAGCCAGGCCCTTAATGGCTGGACATTAGGCATGCTACGTATAAGGGTTCAGACCCCTTATGTTGCCTGAATGACAATTACCTGGCTTCCCCCACCGAGACCGGCCCTAGGTGGACTCGCTAGCCACCTAATGGCAGAACCCTGCGACTGCCTATGGGTCGCTCTGTGACATATCCTCCCCTTTGATAAGGACGGCAGGTTCTTTATCCCTTGCACAACTTTCCTCCAGGGTCAAAAACACCTACTACAGTGGAGGCCATTCACATCAGTCCTGTGACTCGTTCACAGGTCGGGCAGACACCAATATTTTTCCTTAGGGACCTTTCCATACAATTTTTGTCACTGACCCCTAGCTCTGGAGCTGCAACACCACTATGGAGTCAGTTTTTCCTTTTTAAATTCGTATGGTCCAGGCACAGACAGTCTACTGCCACTCCACTACCAGAGGCACGACCCATGCACGATCTGCTACATGTATGTTCCATCTGCAGCCGCATGCTGACATTACATTGGAGTTACTACTGACATCTAGTGTGAGCGATTTTTATCGACAATGTTGAAAATCGGCCAAGGTTATTATGGTGATCGAAAATTCCAGGATCATGCGATAATTAAGGTTTAAAATCTGTGCATCACTCTCATTAAGATCGAGCCTTTTTCGGCGGCGCTTTCTGTAATTTTGGAGGACAGCAAAAAAGATTACAGAAAAGAGAGGGTAGATTGAGTGTGCGACGTCATGACTGGGATGTGTATTGGTTATGCGATTGGCTGGAAAATCACATTGAAATCGTTTTACATAGACAGCGTTTCTGTTTCAGCACCAGTGTCTATCAGCAGGTCTTCATAGGGATAGGGACCTGCGTTCTGCCTGTGTCCAAACAGCTCAGCGAAAAAATTTAGTCTATTTCTGCACAGAGGAAACCTCTATATTAGCTGTGATCTTCCAATTTAGTTACATTAGGGATTTGAACATTTTATGTAGTTAGCTAGGAATTTAAAGCAGAATCTTACCACCTGTAAATTCACGGCAGGGTGGGGAGCGGGGGGGGGGCTGGGGCTCCCGCGGTGCGGACACAGACAAGCTCAATCTTTTAAAGAAACATGGTTAAGTTCACCAAGTTGTGTAGACATTGTAGTGGAAGATCTTTATTATTAACAGTTTTGCTATTGAAATATATTCCTGGATTTGGGCAGCCATGAAAGACTTATATGGGATAAACATAATTAATAGTAACTGCAGGTCTCTTTGTTAGCTGCAAACGCCCATTTTTATTATCAGTATGACATTTCAGATAGGTGGTTCAATTTTACCCATTACACCTGTGACACTGTTGATTATATACCTTGCACTTAATTACAAAACCAGCAATTTGTAGTCAGCACTGGTTGTTTTGTTGCCAAAAATACCGTTGTTTCATACGAAAACATAACAGTTAGTTGTTTTATGACTTTTGCGCACCCAGCACTGTTCATTGACGACGAGCATCTACGAGTAAATCTTAAAACAGCAATCTATATTAACCACAGGTAATTGAATGGTGCAAAACAGACAGTTTTATATCAAAACATATCTGTTTACGTGTTTTTTGACTCTTTTGCGCACTAGCACTGTTCATTGACGCAGATCTACGTAAATCTTTAAAACAGCAATTTCTATATTCACCAAAGGTGAATGAAGGTGCAAAAAATAGAGTTTATTATATCAAAACATTACAGTTTCGTGTTTATTGGACTTTTGCGCAAATCAGCATGTTCATTGACGCTAGCTTCTACGTTAATCTTAAAACAGCAATTCTATATTCACACAGGTGAATTGAAAGGTGCAAAAAATACAGTTTATTATATCCATAAATAAACAGTTACGTGTTTTTTGGACTTTTGCGCACCAAGCACTGTTCATTTGCGCAGCATCTACGTAAATCTTAAAACAGCAATTTATATTTCACCACAGGGTGAATTGAAGCGTGCAAAAAAATACAGTTTTATTCTATCAAACCATAAACAGTTTACGTGGTTTTTTGACTTTTGCGCAATCCAGCGCTGTTCATTGACGCAGCATCTACGTAAATCTTAAACCAGCAATTCTATATTAACCACAGGTGAATTGAAAGGTTTGTGCAAAAAAATACAGTTTATATTATATCAAAACATAACAGTTAGTGGTTTTACTTTTTGCGCACTCAGCACGGTTCAATTGACGCAGCATCTACGTTAATCTTAAAACAGCAATTCTTTATTCACCACAGGTGATTGAAAGGTGCAAAAATACAGTTTATTATAGCAAAAAATAACAGTTACGTGTTTTTTGACTTTTGCGCACCATGCACTGTTCATTGACGCAGCATCTACGTAAATCTTTATAAAACGCAATTCTATATTCACCACAGGTGGAATTGTAAAGGTGTTGCAAAAAGAATACATTTTTATATCAAAAACATCAACACGTTACGTGTTTTTTGACTTTTGCGCCCACCAGGAACTGTTCAATTGGAAGCAGCATCTACGTAAATCTTAAAACAGCAATTCGTATATTCACCACTGGTGAATTGAAAGGGTGCAAAAAATACAGTTTATTATATCAAAAATACAGTTAAGCTGTTTTTTTACTATTGCGCACCCAGCACTGTTAATTGACGCAGCATCTACGTGAAATCTTAAAACAGCATTTCTTATTCACACAGTGAATTGAAAGGTGCAAAAAATACCGTTTATTGTATCAAAAACATAAACTAGTTACCGTGTTTTTTGTCTTTTGCGCACCAAGCACGGGTTTCCATTGGACGCAGCATCTTATTAAATCTTTAAAACAGCCAATCTATATTTCACCAAGTGTGAATTGAAAAAGGTGCAAAAAAATTTTTTTTTTTTTTTTACAGTTTATTATATCAAAACATACAGTTAAGGGTGTTTTTGACTTGTGCGCGCCCAGAAACTGTTCATGCGCAGCATATACGTAAATCTTTAAAACAGCAATTCCGTATATTCACCAACAGGTGAATTGAAAGGTGCAAAAAAAATACAGTTTATTATATCAAAACATAAACAGTACGTGTTTTTTGACTTTTGCGCCACCAGCACTGTTTTCAATTGACGCAGGCAGCTACGTAAATCTTAAAATAGCTATTTTTTAGTATCCACAGGTGATTTGAAAGGTGCAAAAAATACCGTTTATTATATCTAAAACTAACAGTTCGTGTTTTTTGACTTCTTGCGCACCCAGCACTGTTCATTGACGCAGCATCTACGTAAATCTTAAAACAGCATTTCTAATATTCACACAGGTGAATTGAAGGTGCAAAAAATACCGTTTTTATTATATTCAAAAATAACAGTTACGTGTTTTTTGACTTTTTGCGCACCCAGCCATGTTACATTGCGCAGCATCTCACGTAATCTTTAAAACAGCAATTCTATATTCACACAAGGTGAATGAAAGTGCAAATAAAACTACAGTTTATTATATCAAAAATATAATCAGTTAAGTGTTTTTTGACTTTTGCGACACTCAGCCTCTGTTCATTGATGGAGGCATCTACGAAAATTTAAAACAGCAATTCTATATTTTCACCCCAGGTGAATTGAAAGGTGCCAAAAAATCACAGTTGATTATATCAAAAACATAACAGTTACGTGTTTTTTGGACTTTTGCGCAATCAGCACTGTTCCATCTGACGGCAGGCATCTACGGTAAATCTTAAATCAGCAAATCTCTATATTCACCAACAGGTGAATTGAAAGGTGCAAAAAATACAGTTTATTATATCATAACATAACAGTTACGTGTTTTGACATTTGCGCACACACAGACACTGTTCATTGTCGCGAGGCATCTCGTAAATCTTAAAATAGCAAATTCTATATTACACAGGTTGAATTGAAAGGTGCAAAAAAAATACAGTTTCTTATATCAAAACATAACAGTTCTGTTTTTTGACTTTTGCAGCACTCTGCACTGTCATTGATAGCAGATCTACGTAAATCTTAAAATGGCAATTCTAATATTCACACACAGAGTGAATTGAAAGGTTGCACAAAACAATACAGTTTATTATATCTAAACATGACAGTTACGTGTTTTGACTTTTGCGCACCCATGCACGTTCATTGACGCAGCATTACGTAAATCTTTTAAAATAGCAATTCTATATTCACCACAGGTGAATGAAAGGTGCAAAAAATACAGTATATTATATCAAAACATAAACAGTTACGTGTTTTTTGACTTTTCGCGCAACCAGCACTGTTCATTGCTCGCAGCATCTTATTCGTTAAATCTTAAAATAGCAATTCTATTATTCACCACGAGTGATTGAAAGGTGCAAAAAATACTGTTTATTATATCAAAAAACATAACAGTTACGTTGATTTTTGACTTTTGCGCACTCTGCACTGTTCATTGACGCGAGCATTCTACGTAAATTTTAAAATAGCAATTACTATATTCTCCTAAGTGGAATTGAAAGGTGCTAAAAAAATACAGTTTATTATATCAAAACATAAAACAGTTACGTGTTTTTTTTTGACTTTTGCGCACCCAGCACTGTTTCATTGACGCAGCTTCTACGTAAATCTTTAAATGCAATTCTAATATTCACAAACAGGTGAATTGAAAGGTGCACAAAAAATACAGTTTACTATATTCACAACCATAACAGTTTACGTGTTTTTTGACTATTGCGCACCCAGCACTGTTCATGACGCAGAATCTACGTAAATCTTAATATTAGCAATTCTTATATTCACCACTGGTTAATTGAATGGCGCACAAAAATACAGTTTATTATAGAAAAAAATAACAGTTACGTGTTTTTTGGATTTTGGGAACCCAGCACTGTTTCATTGACGAAGCTTTCTAAGTAAATCTTTAAAATCAGCAATTCCTATATTCACACAGGTGAATTGAAGTGCAAAAAAATACCGTTTATTATACACAAAAGATAACAAATAAGTTGTTTGTTTTGGACTTTTGCCAGTCCAGATTTGTTGATAGACACCTTGCAGTTATTTAAATTTGAATCCAGCAATTTTGTTTTGATTAGAGGGATTTGAGAAATTAGCAGTGAATTTGCCGTCTTTTTAATAAGAGGGACTTTCCAATATTTCCATACCTTATCAAATTTTTATATTTTGAACATTGGAGCGAATGCAGGTGGTAAGCGAGCAAAAGAGGGGGGGTAGCACAATGGAGGTAGAGGTACGAGAGAAGGTGCTCCTTCCAGTGAATGGCGACTAACACGATGCCAGCGGGATCGTCAGTTGCAGGACCGTCAGGCCTGTCATCGCTGGGTCAGGGCCCTGTGACCCTGTGAATCTAAGTAACGAACATCGCGCCAACATTGTCCTTCAGTGGTTAATGCTACCCTGACTTCTAGCAGTCTTACATCCCTCGTCATCTGCAGTCACGGACCCACAAATGGTTGTCTATAAGCATCCATCAGCATCCGTCCAACATGAAGCAGCCCAAATGTAAACCGTTTGTACCCAGCACTGTGGATAATCCCATTGTTCTGAGGACCTTCTTTGATGACAATAAATGGCGGTTGGGGTCAGAAGCATGCTTAAAAAGATCAAGAGGATGGATTTAGTCTGCTCTGACGCCCAGTTACTGATGCCATCAGAGGAGGTGATGGCAAGCGCGTAAATCGGCAAAAATTCCCGGGCGGTCGGCAACGTCCTTGCAGTGCCCCTTGCTTGTAGCCCGCCAGACTTTTGGATGCGAAAGTCAGGACAACGAGCCAAGTCACCTGTGTTGATGATGATGATGATTACGACATTTGCGGATCCCTCTGGTCTTTTCCGCAGGATTTTGCTTGCGAGAATTATCAGTGGATGAGGAGGAAGAACGATGGGGTATTGTCAATACGGTCCCGCCCACAAAAAGGGAGAGGGCGGTTCGCAAGAAGTCCGTGTGATATGATTCCGCCGCCACGGTCTGCGCTAACCCGCTCCTCGCTTATCGCCGTCAAAAAGGTCCAGGATCATCTCAAGACTGGGCCATTTCTTGAGCAAGCCTCTGATTCACCCAGCAATAGTCACTATGCCGCCTTTCCGTAACGCATAAGTAGAGGCAAGAAACTTAAGTGGTTAATCCACCAACCAACATGTCTAGTAACATGCAGCGAAATGCATGAGTTCAAATGGTGGGAACCACTGGCCCAAAAACGGCCAGACCGACGCCGAGCCTCCAACCACTGTCACACACTCTGTCTCCGCCTCCTCCGCCTCCGCCACACCAAGCGTTCCTCAGCTGCCCATGTCTCTCAGGAGTCTGATCAGGGATCGCCTCGCTTCAGCCTCCACGTCGACCGAGTACCACCAGCACACAGAGACCCACTCTACTCCTTCTACTTCCGCCAGTTTGACGACTGCACGCCGTACAGCGGCCAGTCTAGCAGCCAGCTTCTGATCTTCCAGGTTTGGGAGCAGAAGACACTCACTTTAACCCAAACCATCCCAAAGCAAAAGCCTGAACGTCGGAATTGCCAGGTTTTGGCCTTGGAAATGTTGCCTTCACGTCTGGTGGACACGATGGTTCCGCCACGTCATGGCCCTCGCCATGAAAAGCCGTCCCTGACCTGGCCAGCCAAGTGTCATCTAAAAATTTCAAGCGCGTTGTCTGGAATCTGTGTCTGAAAAGTCCATCTCACCACCGACAACATGGATAGTAAGCACGGGCCAAGGCGCTTATATCTCTGTGACAGCTCACTGGGTGAGCAGGGTGGATGTCTCTGGGGGTGACGTGGCCTCTCAGGATCGGCGGCACGCTCTTCAAAACAGCTGGGATGGTGCAGGGCTCTTACCCCAGGCCTGTGTTGAAATTAATCTGCCTTGGAAGACCGTCCAACACACTGGTCAGGAGCTGTGGCGGCTTTAGCAACCGAGGAACGAGCGCTGGTGGGCTGACAAGATCCTTGTGGCCAGGCAAGGTGTGGTGTGACGAAAACGGGCGAAATCTGCTGGCCGCCACCTTAAGGATCGGGTAGGGCTGGAAGCACATCCCTTGCCTGGGCAATGTCATGAACTGTCGCCTGATAATTTCTAAAGAGCTGCACGGGTCTGGGACAGCCCTGCTGGAAGAAGGCTCGATGGTTCTGAGTTTCGCATTCGCCGTTCGCAACACCTGCTTGTCCCGCTGCTGCGTTGCAGCGTCAGCTCGGTCCCGACAACCGTTCATTGTTGACGTGGCAACACGCTGGAATTCCACCCTCACACATGCTCCAGCGATTGTGGCAGCAGCGCAATGCCATTACGCAGTACGAAGTGACACATGGCCTGACAAGCAGCGGTACGGACCTCGGGGTGTTGAACCACCGAGAGTGGAGGCAGGTGAAAGAGCTCTGCACCATCCTTGCCAGTTTTGAAGAAGCCACCAAAATGGTCAGTGCGGACAATGCCCTTGTCAGCATGAGCATTGTGGTGATCTTAGTTCTGGAACGATCGTTGGACACTCTGAAACAACAGGTCCCGCCAGCGACGGAGGAGGAGACGGACACAGATGCGGACACGGAGCCTTTCTCTCCGTCAAATCCACAAGGCCCGACAGTTTCACAATTTCATCGGTCTTCATTAGGCAGTGGTTCGGGGTCCAGAGCTAGTGCAAGGTGGCGCATCAGCTCTCAGGGTGCATCATCTCAGGCAAGTCAGGGCTGTGTTGAAGCTGTGCCGGAGGCAGCGGAGGAGGAGGAGGAGGAGGAGGTATTCCTAGACACCGATGTTACCGACGTCCCTGCCTTGGAAAGAGGTTGGCGCGAATTTGAGGCGGAGGAGGAAGATGAGGAAGATCAGTTTGCTAGTGCCCCTCGACCCAGAGGCTTGGGAAATCAAGGCTCCATCTCTCACATGAGTGCTTGGATGCTCCATTTCCTCCAACATGATCCTCGCATTAAGGCCATCAAAATGAACAACAGTTACTGGGTGGCCACCCTCCTGGATCCCCGGTACAAAACAAAAATCAGCACTTTCCTTCCACCCACCCAAATAGAGAGTAAAATGCAGGAAATGGAGACCTTGCTGATTGATCAACTGGAGACATCTGTTGCGTCTGCTTCACGTTCCCCAAATGTCACGGTGGAACAACATCAGCGACGTGACAGCAGTAGAGTGCCAAGTAGGCGTAGCGGCAGCAGCAGGCAAGGTGGCAGAAGCCTAATGGGTGACCTCTGGCAATCTTTGTTTACCACCTCACCAACGCATGCAATGCAGGGCACACATCCAACACACAGAGATCAGCTTAAGATCATGGTGCACGACTATCTGCGTCTCAACACCGATGTTTTTGCATGTGTTCCGGACCCAATAGACTTCTGGGTATCCAAAATGGACGAATGGCCCGAGCTGGCTCGTCACGCCATAGAGGTGTTGTCCTGCCCAGCAGCCAGCGTCATATCTGAGCGGACCTTCAGCACAGCTGGAGGAGTCATTACAGACAAACGCATCAGGCTTTCCACAGATAATGTGGATCGTTTGACTTTCATCAAGATGAATCAGGCATGGATCTCTGATGATGTTGTGGCCTCAATTGCCGAGGGTCACCTGACTTAGTTGCCGGTCTACTTTCACATTCCTTTTCAAACAGAACTGAGTCATCTAAAACTTTTTTTAAAATGTCATTTATTACTGCATTTTTTATTTCTCTTTTCCCAAACAGGTTCATTTTGCTGGTTTTGCTGTGAGGAGACTGTAAAAGGGGGACAGCAAGGTTTTTCATGACAACACCGTATTCCCATTTACTCACTTTATATTTAAGAAGTTTCGCATTGTCAAATGGTTTTCAGGTCATGTTGCTGTGAGTTTACAGCAAAAATCATGGTCCTTTGTGAACAGAAATGTGACTTCTAAGTGGCATTTCTCCCTCACAATTTTTAATAGAGGTGAGAAGGTCTTATTTATAATTTTTTGGGGTCATGTTGCTGTGAGATACAGCTATATTATGGTCCTTTGACAGAAATGTGGCTTCTAAGTTGGCATTTCTCACTCACAATTTTTAATAGAGGCTGAGCAGTCATATTTAGAATTTTTTTGGGTCATGTAGCTGTGAGATACAGCAATAATCATGGTCCTTGTAACAGAATGTGGCTTCTAAGTGGACATTTCTCCTCTCACAATTTTTAACAGTGGCTGAGAAGTCATTTTTATAATTTTTTGGGTCACGCTGCTTTGAAATGCAGCAATACTACAGGTCCTATTATAAAAAAATGTTGTTTCTAACAGACATTTGTTCTTCACAATTGACCAATGGCTCAAGGTCATGCTTTGAATTTTTTGGGGGCATTTGCGTGACATGCAGCTATTACTAAAGGCCTATTCTAAAAAATGTTGTTTCTAACAGACATTTGTTTTCACAATTGTGACAAAGTGGCTAAGGGTCATGCTTTGAATTTTTGGGGGATTTTGCTGTGACATGCAGCTATACTACAGGTCCTCATTATAAAAAAATTTTGTTTCTAAACCGACATTTGTTATTCACAATTGTCAAGAGTGGCTCAAGGTGTGATGTGCTGTCAGAAACAGGAATCAGGTAGGACATGTTAATGGACCAATATTGCAAAATGAATTGGTTTTGCAAGATCTTTAACATACTAATCAATCCCTGTATTGAGACAACCCATTTAATACAATGAATAAAAGAGAACAAAGACATGTGGGATTCCATCTATTTTAAAAATGTTTTTACTTAGAATATTAAGTACTAAAAAACTTGATGTAACAAAATTAGCTGCTTAAAAAAATACTCTGAATTGTACAAGGGAGGTTCAGGAAAATATGACCAGATGTAGGTTTTCAGAGGACATGGAGTATGGAGCACGGACAGACAAACAAGTCTACAGAGACCATTTCCTCCAGCACTTGAGAAAAATGAGAAAAAGAATGCAAGATAAAGGGCACCTGCGGTGTAACTGAGCGTTAACCACAGTATTTCCAAGTGAAGCTCAATTGGTCCACACTCAACGGAGGGCAAGCGCTACCAAGGTATTGACTGTGTACTGAGGAAGGCTGGAGTTCTCACACTTACCGCTTCTGGCCTCTGCTTCAGCACGACAGTTTTCGTTGCTGCGTCATCAGGGATTTTAAATGCGTGTTCAATAGATGACGGACGCCAGCCTGGGTTTCACCGACCACTATAACTCCGGCCCTGGGTCATGCTGTGGCACAGTACAGGTATAGTCAATGTCCAGTTCAACTAAAATGGTGGTTGAAAGACTCCTTTTTCCGGCACTTTTTAAATGTGGAGTCATGGGCGGTTTGGGGCTCATGCTGGTGGCCCAGGACAGGTATAGTCAATGTCCAGTTCAACTGAATGGTGGTTGAACAGACTCCTTTTTCCGGCACTTTATAAATGTGGGGTCATGCAGGTTTGGGGCTATGCTGTGGCCCAGGACAGTATAAGTCAATGTCCAGTTCAAACTAAAATGTGTTGAAAGACTCCTTTTTCCGGGCACTTTTTAAATGTGGGGGTCCTGCCAGGTTTGGTGCTCATGCTGTGGCCCAGGACAGGTATTAGTCAATGTCCAGTTCAACTTAAAATGGTGGTTGAAAGACTCCCTTTTCCGGCATTTTTAAAATGTGGGGTCATGCAGGTTTGCGGCTCATTGCTGTGGCCCAGGGAAATGTATAGTCAATGTCCAGTGAACTAAAATGGTGGTTGAAAGACTCCTTTTTCCGGCACTTTTTAAATGTGGGGGTCGTGCAGGTTTGGGGCTCATGCTGTGGCCCAGGACAGGTATAGTCAATGTCCAGTGAAACTAAAATGGTGGATGAAAGATCTCCTTTTTCCGGCACTTTTTAAATGTGGGGGTCATGCAGGTTTGGGGCTCATGCTGCGTTCCAGGACAGGGATATTCAATGTCCAGTTCAAGTAACTATGATGGTTCAATATCATACTGCCTTCTGCACTTTTTAATTTGTGGGTGATGCAGGATAAGGGTCAGGCTGTGGTACAAGACAGGGATAGTAAATGGTCTGTGACTTTTTTTCTGTGACTTTTATAACCTAAGTGTGTTGCCTAAGATGTAGCACGTATCCATTTTGACTGTTGTGGATGTTATATTTCAGCTTCTCCAGCCTTGTTTGGGTGTAATAATGAAGGTGTTGTTGCTCTCCATAGACTTTAATGGTCATCGCGCATAATCGATGCTCACTATCGAAAAACCTTATCGATAGCGGCCGACTATCGACTATCGATCGATCTCGATAGCCAACGCAATCGCTCAACACTATTCTTAAGTCCTGCAGTTTTCACTTTGGCCACTAAGCCTAATAACAGTCTAACACTTCCTGCCCTATAGATAAAGATTCTCAGCAGTCTGCTCATTATTAACACAAGCAGGGTCAAACTAAAAGGAGACACCAGTGTGAATAGATAACACAGGATCCACCAGTCACACGAGGAGATGTCACAGCTCACAGCCCCCTCCTCCCTCTAGAGGGATTTCTTCCTAGGTCCTAGAAAACTGTCCTATTGAAGTCTATGGGACAGAAACAGTCTTATGGTTCCTATGTGCATTAAGCTGCTGTAAAGTATCTTTCTGACTGCTGTTAAAGCAGTGCAAACAAGGCCTAGTGGCCAAAATGAAAACTGCAAGACTTAAGAATTATTAAAAAATATTGAAAGTGATAAGAATAATCAAAAAGAAATATAACCAACAATTCTTAAAAACGTGAGTTAAACAATAATTAATTTTTTGATGACACATTCCCTTTAAATAGTGATGTCATCGGGCGCATTAGGAGCAGCGCTGGTGCTGGAGCAAGCAGCCTATTAGGAATACTGTTAAAAGTTGCACCTAATGACCACGGGCTTGCTCGTTTACCTTTGTGTCATCCTGTGCAGAGCCCCTTGTCTCCAAGGCCTGTTGAGAATTCCTCAATCAGTGCATAACCCACTTTAAGGTTTTGGCCCACCAGTTTGCCTTGTCTGGTGAGGTCCTAGCCAGATCTACTCCCCTCTGGGAGTGAGGGGATGTGCTGGCATCCAATCTTTAGGACTTTTCGACCACCTTTGGAAAGTCTTTAAGGAGTTTGGGTGTGCCTCTTTTGTAGCTGCTTCACTGCTCCAGCTACGACAAGGTGACCCTACCCTTGGCTGTTCTGCTATCCAATTCTGTATCCTGACCTCTGAACTAGCCTGGAACAATGAAGGTCTGGCAGCCATCTTCCGGGAGGGCGTTGCAAACCGAATCAACAATGAGTTGGCTGGTCATGATTTGCCTCATTTGGATGATATCATCAGATTGGCTATATGAAATAACATTTAGTTTTCTTAGGGGCAAGAGATTCGTCAAGTGACTCATCACATTCTAATAGGAGACCTCACTTTATTTCAGTCTTCCAGAGACCCCTTCAACCTCCTTTTGGTTGATCCCCT
This sequence comes from Phyllomedusa bahiana, assembly GCA_025379985.1. Classification (NCBI taxonomy): domain Eukaryota; kingdom Metazoa; phylum Chordata; class Amphibia; order Anura; family Hylidae; genus Phyllomedusa; species Phyllomedusa bahiana. The sequence goes on along the minus strand of JAODAL010019445.1, from coordinate 26,681 downwards.
TGAGGAACCTATGCAACTGAAGAGGGTCCGACTCACAGAAGGGGAATGAATGTGGAGACACAACAATAACTTGTACTGAGGAGGCAAGGAACATTTTTTAAAGAATGATCCTGTCTAACCAGGAAACTCCTTTACTGTCCTGGTGATCTAGGGCAGTAAAGAGCTAATGCCCTAGGACAGTTAAATCGTTAATGCAAGGATTCCTGGATAAGGGCAGTGGAAGACATATATTGCTACATATCAAAGGTCCTGTAGTTATTCACATCTCAAGACTGACGCAGTGTCCAGGCTGTCCCTTACTGTATCTTCAAGCACTGGTTATAGAGATGAGTCCAGGAATGTGATAACTGTATGGCAGCACAGCTTTCCCTATGAGAAGCAAGGCTCTGCCTGTCCATTGCAGGGACAGTCAGCCTGTGGTGAGGCGGTCTGAGGGCCTCTGCTACCTAGGCATCCAGTCTTAATTGCAACTGGTAAGCCTTCTGCCATGTTCAAGAGCTGAAATTCTGGAACTTGCTCCCTTCCACATGACGTCACTGTTGTACTCGAACATTTCTAATCACCGGGGTAAATAAGGCATATAGGACCCCATTATGGAAAAATTCAGCCTGTTCTTGTGCCCCCTTGCTGTCTGGTATGAGGTGGTAACCTAGGCTGCTGCCTACCTCTGTCTACCCATTGTACCAGCCCTGGTCATCACACTTATAGTACCCAGAACATTTTTCCAGGGATAGCAGCTTAATTTTGACCTGCCACTGTGACCAGCAATGTGTGGCGCTTCTAAGGTAGAAATGGGTGGTGTCTCTTGACTCTAAGGACCAGCATGAAGGAACAACGCTAGTGTCTTAAATATGTGGCACAGCGCGTTACCGACCTTCACGTTGTGCCGTAGATGTACAGCGCAGAACGGGAGGAGGTTGAAAAGTACCGTACATTGACAATAAGGGCGACATGTCCGAAAAGTAGCGTATCCATGCCAGTTTTAGGCGCATTAAATCAGTGTAAAGAGCGCCCGAAAGTCCGATGCTTTCTAAAAACTGGCATCAGGTATACCTTGAATAGAAAACTTAATGTGCCTAAAAAGGCACATCGCGTCAAAAAAGGCGCATTGCGCAACTCGCGTCGCATAGCATATCATTGGTTGGTTATGTAATGCGCCTATCGAGGCACATTGCCTGACGGAGGTGCATAACATATGTAATGCACCTCAATAGGTGCATATCACGACAGGGGCGCACAGCGCTCCATATTTAGGCACGTTACAAAGTGTCGTGCCCGGCTTATAATGCGCCTAGTTTTGGTGTACAACAGTTCATTTACATTGAGAATATGGCGTCAAAAGTGGTTTTGGTGTAAAATAGACCAAAAATCTGGCGTTGGCATGTTGGGACTAGTGTTGAGCGATTATTATCGACAAAGTTGAAATCGGCACAGTTTTTATGTTGATCGAAATTTTTAGATCATGCGATAATTTAGGTTAAAATCTGTGCATCATCTATTAATATCGCGCCTTCCTGTCATTTTGGCGGCCAGCAAATCAGCTTACAGAATAGAGCAGGGTGAGATGTGTGTGCGACGTCAGGACTGGGATGTGTATGGTTGCGATTGGCTGGAAAAATCACATGACCTCGTTTTACCTAGAACAGCGTTTCCTGTTCAGCCTCAGTGTCTCTCAGCGTCTCATAGCAGTAGGACGTGCGCTCCGCCTCTGTCCAAACAGCTCAGCGAAATTATTCTATTTCTTCACAGAGAGAGCTCTACTGTTAGCTGTGATCCTTACAACTTAGTTAGATCAGAGATTGGAAGATTTTATGTAGTTAGGTAGAGAATTTTAAAGGAGCATCTACCGCTGTAAAGTCACGGGGGCAGCAGCGGGGGGGGGGGGGGGGCGGGCCGCGGGCGAACATAGACAAGCTCTATAAAGAACACTGGATAAAGTTTTTTTCTTCACTGTATTTACCGAGGAGGATGACCTTCCTGTTGAACAGAGAGATGTGGTAAACTCCAACTTAAAAGTTTCTTGTCTAACCCAGGAAGAAGTGCAGCTCTGTCTTAGGAAGATTAAAATAGACAAATCCCCAGGTCCAGATGGCATACACCCACGTGTCCTAAGAGAGTTAAGTGATGTCATAGATAGGCCCCTATTCTTAATATTCATGGACTGTCTAATAACGGGTATGTCCCAAAGGATTGGCGCATAGCAAATGTGGTGCCAATATTCAAAAAGGGGTCAAAAAGTGATCCTTGAAACTATAGGCCGGTAAGTTTGACCTCTGTTGTAGGTAAAATTTTTAAAGGTTTTCTCAGAGAGGGTACCCGGGAGTTTCTCACTAAAAATTTAATGTAAACGACGTTCCAGAAATGGGTTTATGAAGGATGGGGTTGTCAGACTAATCTCTTCAGTTCTATGGGAAAAGTCAGTGTTTAAAAAGGGACCGGGGTGAGGCATGGATGTCATATATCTAGATTTTTCTAAAAGGCTTTTTGGTACGGTGCCACAAAAAAAGGTTGGAAAATAAAATGGGGTTTGCTTGGACGGGGGGGAAAATGTGTGAAAGTGGCCCCCACTGATAGAAAAACAAAGGGAAGTAATTAACGGTAAAACTCGGGACTGGATCGCTTTTACTAGTGGGGGTACCAAAAGGGCCCATTTAATTGGGGCCCCCTATCTCTTTAAACTTTTTCTTTTAATGATTTACACGGGGAATACACAGTAAAAATATCGATTTTTCCCAGCGATACAAAGTTTTGTAAAAAATTTAACACAAAGGGGATAATATGTTTTTACAAAGGGATCTGGTTAAGTTGGAGCCTGGGCAGGGGAAAAAGGGCCCGGATGGGGTTTAACATGAAAAATGAAAGGGTTTTATGCCATGGGAAAGAGAAATCCTTTTACATGATTACATTTTAAAATGGAAAAAACTGGGAAAAAAGGGGAAAGGGAAAAAGGGATTGGGAACCCTGGTGGACAGAAAAATTTAAATTTTGTAGCAGCCAGTGTCGGGCAGCGCCCCCAAACCCAAATAGGATCATGGGGTGCTTTAAAAAGGGGGATAGTTGAAACATGATGTGAAAATTATTCTCCCATTATAAAAGTAAATGGTTAGCCCACACAGGGAAATTTTTGTGTACATTTTTGGGCACCAGTGAACAGGAAAGACTTTGTAGAGTTTAAAAACCAAAAAAAGGCGGGAAAACAAAAATTTTTAAAAGGGAAATGGGGGACTACAGTCCCCTGAAAGATTAGCAAGATTAGGGTTATTTAGTTTAGAGAAAGACGGCTTGGGGGGGACATAAAAAAATGTTTAAAAACAAACAAAAAGGGGGAAAATTTGAGTTTTCTCCCCAAAATTTATTTATACCCAAAGGGGTGTATCTAGAACAAGGGGGGTTTCCCCTAAAGTCTTGAGGAACAAAAATTTTTACAAAAATAGAAAGGAATTTTTTAATGTAAGAAACGTGAGAATTTGGAATTCTCTGCCAGGGGGACTTTCCCTGGTTTAATTTAAAAACGGAGTTCAAAAAAGGGGTTTTTATGCATTTCTGGGCATTTAAAAATATTTTTAAATTATAGTGGGGCTGGGGTTTTAGGAGAGGGGGCATTGTTCCAGGGTTTTTTTGAAATTTACAGATTGGGGTCAGGAAGGAAAATTTTTTCCCCAAAATTTTGGGGCAAATTTGGGTTCTACCCCATTGGGGGGTTTTCCCCTTTCCCCTGGATCAAAAACCTTAGCCACAGCTGAAACTAGATGGACGATTGTCCCTTTTTTTACCTTACAAACTATGAAAAATATAAGTTCACCCAAAACTTAGTGTAGACAAATTTCACTGCAATAGCTTTTTTTATTAACAGGGTTTTCCCATTTAAAAAATTTCCTGGTTTGGGCAGCCTGAACTTTTATTAGGATACACCCTCTTTTTTGTAACTGCAGGTCTCTTTGTTTTGGTGCAAAAAATCCCCTTTTATTAAACAGGGATAATTTCAGAAAAGGTGTTCTTTTTTTAAGTTTGCCCATTCCCAACTTTGTTTTATATGCCACCTTGCAGTTTAAAATTTGAATTCCAGCAATTTTGTAGTCAGCACAGGTTGATATGTTGCCAAAAATACTTTTTTTATCCGAATACATTTCAGATAATGTGTTTTTCTCAACTTTGGGTCGCACTTCAGCTTTGTTCATTGAGGCACCTTGCCACTTAAATGGGAATACTGCAATTTTGTAGTCAAACCACAGGTGAATTGAAAGGGGCCAAAAATACCTTTATTATCCGAGACATTTCGGATACGTATTTTTCACTTTGGCGCAGGACAGCCTTTGTTGATAGATCTACTTTGCAGTTTTAATTGTGAAGACAGCAATTTTGTGAGTCACACAGGTGTATTGAAAGTGCCAAAAAATACCTTTTATTATCCGAATACATTTCAGATACGTGTTTTTTCACTTTGGCGCAGGCCAGCTTTGTTGTTAGATCTACTTTGCAGTTAAATTTGAATCCTGCAATTTTGTAGTCACCACAGGTGAATTGTTGGCGGCCAAAAAATACCTTTTATTATCCGAATACTTTAAGAAAACGTGTTTTTTCACTTTTGGCGCACTACAGCTTTGTTCAATTGAAGTCCTTGCAGTTAATGTGAATACAGCAATTTTGTAGTCACAACAGGTGAATTGAAAGGTGCCATAAGCCTTTTATTATCCAATACATTTCAGATACGTGTTTTTCGTGCGCAGGCCAAGCTTTGTGATAGATCTCTTTGACAGTAAATTTGAATACACAGCAATTTGGAGTCAACCACAGGTGAATTTGATAGGTGCCTAAAAAATTACCTTTTATTATCCGAATACATTACAGATACGTGTTTTTTCACTTTGGCGCACTACAGCTTTGTTCATTGGGGCACCTTTGCACTTAATTTTGATACAGCAATTTTGTAGTCACCACAGGTGAATTGAAAGGTGCCAAAATACTTTTTGTTATCCAGAATACAATTTCAGATACGTGGTTTTTCACTTTGGCGCAGGCAGCTTTGTTGATAGATTACTTTGCAGTTAAATTGTGATACAGCAATTTTGTTTGATTTGAGGGATTTGAAGAATAGCTGTGATTGCCGTCTTTATAGAGGACTTTCAAAACTCTTCCGTAACCTTATCAAATTTTTATTATTTCTGAACATGGAGCGAACTACGGTGGTAAGCGAGCAAAGAGGGGGGTAGGAATGGAGGTAGAGGTACGAGAGAAGGTGCTCCTTCCTGTGCTGGCGACAACACGCATGCCAGCGGGTTCAATCAGTTGCAGGACCGTCAGGCTTGTCATCGCGGGGCACGGGGCCCTGTGAATCTCCCAGTAACGAACAGCGTCGCCAATCTGTCCTTACAGTGGTTATGCAACCTGCATCCAAGCATCAATTATCATGGTTGAATTTGTGGGGGCATTTTGTCTGTGTAATGAAGTAGACTACAGGTCCCCATATTGTAAAACAGGTGGTTTCTACTGACTTTTGTTCTTCACAATTGTCAACTGTGGCTCAAGGGTGATGGTGCTGTCAGAACAGGAATAGGTAGGACACTGTTAATGGACATCATATTGCAAAATACTTGTTTTTGCAAGATCTTTAACATAGCTAGCAATCCTGTATTGAGACACCTATTTAATACAATTTAAAAAAAAGGTGAAACAAAGACATGGGTGGGATTCCATCCTATTTTAAAAATGTGTTTTCTAGAATTAATATACTAAAAACTTGAATGTACAAAATAGCTGTTAAAAAAATTCCTCTGAATTGTACAAGGGAGGTACAGGAAATACTTGACCAGATGTAGGTTATTCAGAGGACTTGGAGTTATGGTGCACGGACAGAGAACAAAAGTACAGAGACAATTTCCTCCAGCACGATGAGTTAAAATGAGAAAAAGAATGCCAAGAAAAAGGGCACCTGGGTGTTATCAGGAGCGTTAACCACCAGTATTGCCAAGTGAAGCTCAATTGCCGCACTCATACGGAGGGGCAAGCGCCAACCCAGGACGGGACAGTACACTCAACCGGCCACTTTAATAGGTACACATCTTGTAAACGGGTTGGACCCTTTTGCCTTCAGAAACTGCCTCAATTCTTCGTGGCATAAGATTCCCAAGGTGTTGAACGATGCTCAAATTGGTAAACCAAGGGCGGCTGGCCCAAAGAGTGCCAGAAATAATATTCCCCACACCATGAACACCCACACCAACAGCCTGAACCGTTGATACAAGGCAGGATGGATCCATTGCTTTCATGTTGTTGACGCATTTCTGACCCTACCTTCCGAATGTGCGCAGCAGAATTGTGACTCATCAGACCAGGCAAGTTTTTCCAATCTTCTACCTTATCCTATTTCGATGAGCTTGGCAAAATTGGAGCCTCAGTTTCCTGTTCTTAGCTGAAAGGAGTGGCACTCGGTGTGGTCTTCTGCTGCTGTAGCCCATCTGCCTCAAAGTTCGCCGTACTGTGCGTTCAGAGATGCTCTTCTGCCTACCTTGGTTGTAATGGGTGGCTATTTGAGTCACTGTTGCCTTTCTATCAGCTCGAACCAGTCTGCCCATACTCCTTTGACCTCTGGCATCAACAAGGCATTTCCGCCCACAGGACTGCCGCTCACTGGATGTTTTTTCTTTTTCGGACCATTCTCTGTAAACCCTAGAGATGGTTGTGCGTGAAAATCCCAGGAGATCAGCAGTTTCTGAAATACTCAGACCAGCCTTCTGGCACCAACAACCATGCCACGTTAAAAGGGCACTCAAATCACCTTTCTCCCCATACTGATGCTCGGTTTGAACTGCAGGAGATTGTCTTGACCATGTCTACATGCGTAAATGCACTGAGTTGCCGCCATGTGATTGGCTGATTAGAAATTAAGTGTTAACGAGCAGTTGGACAGGTGTACCTAATAAAGTGGCCGGTGAGTGTATATGTCCAGTGAAACTAAAATGGTGGTTGAAAGACTCCTTTTTCCGTGACTTTTTAATTTTGGGGTCATGCAGGTTTGGGGCTCATGCTGTGGCCCAGGACAGGTATAGTCAATGTCCAGTGAAACTAAAATGGTGGTTGAAAGACTCCTTTTTCCGGCACTTTTTAATCTAGGGTCATGCAGGTTTGGGGCTCATGCTGTGGCCCAGGACAGGGATAGTCTATGTCCAGTTCAACTAAAATGGTGGTTGAAAGACTCCTTTTTGCGGCACTTTTTAAATGTGGGGTTCATGCAGGTTTGGGGCTCATGCTGCGTTCCAGGACAGGGATATTCAATGTCCAGTTCAAGTAACATGATGGTTCAAATCATACTGCCTTCTGGCACTTTTTAATTTGTGGGTGATGCAGTTTAAGGGTCATGCTGTGGTACAAGACAGGGATAGTGAATGTTGTGTGATTTTTTTTCTGTGGCTTTTATAGCCTAAGTGTTGTGCCTAAGATGTAGCACGTATCCATTTGACTGTTGTGGATGTTAATTCCAGCTTCTCCAGCCCTGTTTGGGTGTAAGAATGAAGGTGTTGTTGCTCTCCCATAGACTTTAATGGTCATCGGCGATCATCTATCATCGACAATCGAATATCTTGTCGATGATGGTCGACTATCGACCATTGACCGATGTCGATGGCCAACGTAATCGCTCAATACTAGTTGGGACATGTCGCCCTAAAATTTTAACCTCATATTTTGGGGAAAATAAGTATGTGTTATGGGCTGAAAAATAATGATATTTCCAATTGTTATATGCATTTTTTTGACCAAGTCAGTATGGGTTTTCTTGATCATTTAGTAATGCCAAAAAAATAGTTAAAGAGTGTTCCCACCATCAGCTTGTCTGATAGGTGTGTTTTCCACCTATGGACCCTACACCTATCTTGGAAATGGGCCCCTGAAAGTTCTGGCTCAGTGTGTAGAGCTTAGAGCTTATTCTGTTCTATGGAAGTTCTGAGTACAGATAAGCGGTGTGTTCAGTCATACTCAGAACTTCCATAGAACAGAATGCAAGAGGGTGACTCGCACCTATCAGACTTTGATGGTATATCTTATTAATATGCCATCAAATTCTATGGTTTAAAAACCCCTTTAATCCTTGAAGGGATTGTCTCACCATGTTGCTTCACAGAGCCACAGCCAGCTTCAGAGTCACTCTTCCTGGTCAGGCTGTGAGTGGGTCTATAGCAGTGTCTATAACAGCTCTGCTGTTCCTAGCTAATCCTCTTTCACTGACATGACTGCAGGTGGTTTATAATCTGTAGTGCAGAAATCTACAAAGCTCTAAGCGTTAATACTTGTCATTAACTTAGGTAAACTCCTGTACTTTAGTTAAGACTCAGCAGGGAGTGACTCACCATGGTCAGACAATGGCAGCTTGGAGCAATCAGATAAGAGAAAGAATGGGTAGAGGTGGTGGGTAACTAAGAGAAACTGGTCTATATTAGCAGTAAATAAAATCTTCTTTATCTCCTGAACAAAGCAAAATCAAAACAACAATTTTATTTATAATAGTCTTTATCTTTCCCTACATGTTAAAAGCTAATCATTGTGGTGAGAAAACCCCTTTAATTCACAAAAAAACAGTACAAGTACAGATGAATATACTTTGAAGCATGCAATAAAAATTGACATCTTCATTACTGTATTATTTCCCGCTCTCATGTTCTTTATTCTCGCTACATATCTGAAAAACACAAGGAAAAATCTGCAGTTTACTGTCTTTATTAACTTGTAATTAGTAAAGTGTTTATGCACTGTAGAACTTAGTAAATGGACCCTGTAGTGCTACTGTGTTATAATTGGACTAATCATAAAGAGCTTAAAATGCTAATTTTTCTAGGTAGGAAATACCACTATTGTACAGTAATCACTTCTGATTAGGTTAATTACTGCCACAGTACAGACTTTCAAGTGTGCTGAGACCAGACTGGAAAAACGTAGGGGGCTTATAAGACACATTTCCATGGAAACATATCTTCTTGGATCTCAGCAGCTACTTGAAGGGATTCTATAGATTTAAGGTAAGTGAGAATAAACTTACACAGTCTTGTTATAACAGAGGGTCTGAGTGCTTTTACCCCTTATTAATGAGATGTCGCTGGTGGCTGAAGCTGCTTGGAGTTATGCAATGTAGCATTACTGGCAAAGGAATGAGTAGTCATTAAATGCAGGAGCCAGTGTTATATTCTAGCAAATACCTTAGGGTCACAAATGGGGACCTCTTTAATAATTATATACATTCCTTCAGGACATCTCAATAGGATAACTCCTGTAGTGTAGGTTGCTCTATAGAATACTTTCTTATTACCCCTATAGAGAAGCCGCCACACTGAACATGCTTTATGAGAAGAGCAGACTTTTCAGTTAGTGGGTGCCAACGACATATAAATCACATCACCAGTCCCAGAATATATCCAAGAAAATTGCAGCACTCCCAATAGAAAAAAACTCCAAAAAAACTTTTATTCCAAAATGTCCAAAGGCGACGTTTCGGCTCCTAATATGCTTTCTCAACCTTTTTTTCTATTGGTAGTGCTGCAACTTTTTTCTACTATATGTTGCAGCTCCATTTTCATCTTATGTTTCTGTATGTTCAGTATCCTCCATGGTGGTCTGCTTCTATTATTATTATTATTATTGTCTCTCCCACTGTAGCATTATGTTATTATGTAAGATAGGACATCATGGAGACCGTTTTCACTCTCCATATCATCATTCTGGTTTACCTGATACAGTGTATTGAAAAAGTATTCTTACCCTTTGAACTTTTCCTCAATTTTAAATGTTGTAGCCACAAACTTAATTGCATTTTATTGATATTTTATGTGAAGAATGTTCCATTGTAACATATGAATATGCATTGCTGTAAACCCTTCCATTGTAGCTTTCACTGTGTAATGGGTGTGGTAGTGGATCCACTGGACCTCCGCAAGCAGTGGTGTAAGCCTCGCCAGAGAGCAGAGTCTAAGTAGGTCCCGGTTTTCACCAGAGCCCGCCGCAAAGCGGGATGGACTTGCTGCGGCGGGAGTCTATCAGGTCGCTACCCCTGACGTGACTTGCTTGCGGAGGCATCCGAGGTGTAGCGTGGTACAAAATCGTAAGGCAGGCTCGTAGTTGGGGACAGGCGGTAAGGTCAGGGCAGGCGGCAAAGGTTCGTGGTCGTAGTACGTAGGTGAGAAGGTTCGGTACACGGTAATCAGGACGAGACTAGAATAGATGCTTTCTCTGTAGGCAACAGGCACTAAAGATCCAGCGGGGACATGCTGGAGGCGTTACCAATATATAGGGTCAGCGCCCAGCAATCAACCAATTACCAGTGCGCTGGCCCTTTAAATTTAAGAGAGCCGGTGCACGCGCACCCTGTGGAGCGGGGACGCGCGCGCCCGTCAGCAGAAGGCCGCAGGGAAGCAGGAGCGCGGCTGGGTAAGTGTAACCGTGCGGGGAAACGAGTGAGCCCGCGGCCTGGCCTGCAGGCTACGGCGCCACTCGTCCCCGCACTAGGGCAACGTGCAGGGACACGAGAGCGCCCACAGCCTAGAGCTGCGGGGCTACTCGTTACACACTGTATGTTTATGGCCATTGTTCTGCTGGAAATTGACCTTATGCCCCAGTCTCAAGTCTTTTGCAGCCTCTAAAAGGTTTTCCTCCAGGATTGCCTTGTATTTATCTGAAGCACAGCATCCACCCAACATGATACTGCCACCAGGTGATGTGCAGTGTTGTTAAAATACACAACTAATAGTTGTCCTGTTGACAGATTCTCTCACCTGAGTTCTTCTCCAGAGTGACCCTGGGCCTCTTGGCTACTTCTCTAACTATTGCTCTCCTTATCTGAACTTTCAGTCTGTGGATGATAGATGATGATAGATTAAACAGTGCTCTGTGAGTTGTTCAGAGCTTGGGCTATTTTTTTTCAAAACCTAACCCTGCAATACACTTTGCCACAAACTTATCCATGAGCTATTTGTTGTGTTCTTTGGTTTTCATGATGCTGTTTATTCACTAATGTTTTCTAACAAACCCCTGAAGCCTTCACAAAACAACTGTAGAAACAACTGTAGTTATACTGAGAATACATTATTTACAGATGTACTCTATTTACTATGTAGGTGATTTCTATTTATGTCACACTTGATTTTATCTCGGGGTGTGGGAGTACATGCATGCTACACTTGTCAGTTTTTTCATTTGCAAAAAATGTACAAAGGCATATATCATTTTCTTTACACTTCACAAATACTTGTTACTTTGTGTTGCTCTATTACATCAAATATCAATAAGATACATTTAAGTTTATGGCTACAATGTTCAAAAATGAGGAGCAGTTCTGGTGGTATGAATAATTTTTCAACCCACTGTATACTGATTCTTTATTTCTTACTTTGGAATACTATTGCACTTGCTTTCGATAGTTATTCATTGTACTCTCATACAAAGCTAATGCTTGTGTTAGTATTATTTATTTTAAAGTGCCAGGGCAGGGCACTGTGCATTCGAGGGGGGTTACATACATAACAAAGGTATAAACAAAGTACACTGGCAACACTAAGGGGGACTTGTCTGAAAACTGTCTTGGTCTTAGACTTTTCTAGTTGCCCACAGCAACCAATCAGAGCGCCCCTTTCATTTTTTCAGAGCTCTACATGAAATGAAAGGGGAATGCTGATTGGTTGCTATGGGCAACAAGAAAAGTCTTAGACCAAGATAGTTTTCAGATATGTCCCCCAAAATGACTACCAACTGGTACAGAGGTAGAGAGGACCCTGCCCATGAAAGCTTACAATCTTATATAATACCAACTGCGTTGGACTGCCCCATCTAAAGACCAAAGAATTCTCTGGTGGGTCCCGAGTCCAACACATACTCTGGTAATCTCCTGGTGGGCCCTGAGCTCTGGTGTGTCCATTTTGAACTTTATCCCTTACTACTGCATACACTATAGAAATGACGGCTGACTAGTACGCGTGCAAAGTATATAATTATGTGCTGGACATGTGTGCTAGTCAGCAGGTTGCCCGTCGCTGCTATAGTGTAGCCGCTGAGCACAGAGTCACACTACTCTGTATAGTGGGACGTTTCATTTGTGGAGGGGGATGTATATCTGTAGACACAGAAAAAATGGGACATTCATTACTCAAAAAACACAGAAACTAGGCCATACTCACAGCTCAAAGGCTGGACTGAAACTGAACTTAGTAAAGAGGCAACACTGGCCCCTATGATACTTTGGAAAGATAAAGAGTTGCAGCTGATTGCAGAGCAGTAGCTCACATACCCCTCGACTAGGGGTACAATTAGGCTGCACATTAAATTGATACCTGTTCACACAGTATGGAGAAAAGCCACAGTATAATATATGGGGAGACTGCACAAATGCAAAAATACCGATAAGACAATCACTCACACACCTCAATATATGAGGGGGTGGTTGCTGGTATTATAATTGCATATAGATAAGGAGATACAAAAGGGCCATTAATGCAGGTATGTATGGTGCACCATGCTGGCTTACAGCCTATTACGCCACTACTATTCGATTGGGCGGGCTGCCCAGGGTATCCAACACAAAATGCAGACACCCTCAGCTCCCCAGTACTTTTGGGGAAAAAAATTGACATATTGGAAAAATATCAAATATAAGGTATTAGTTAATACAGTGGCCACTATATGCAAGCTTGCAAGACCTTTTATGTTCACCACCCTGTGTTTTGCTGCAATTAAGTGAGGGAGACTCAGAAGTCCCAGTGTCTCATCTTGATTACAGATGGTGGAGGCAGGGAGGCACAGTGGGCCCCTGAAATCAACTCCTCTGGTGGGCTGTAGGGGCCCCAGTCTGACACTGAATACCATGGTAGTATTTTTTCAAAATATATGACTGTATTGTTTTCTGAAAATCTAATAAACCCTTGAATAGGAAAAAATTTAACAAATGCTGGCCATACATAAGGTGAAAAATTTCAATGGTATGAACAATCAAATGTATGAGTCCTCTTGACTTTACCACAACAGCAGGTGTTGGGGGACAGAACGATTAGGGTATGTTCACACGGCTTATTTTGGGGCGCATTTCGCCGTGTATTTTGCGGTGTATTGCACTCTAATACGAGCGAAATGTACCCCATAATTACGGTAATCCACAGTTCTCATAGAGAACTATGGATTACGCCTCCTCTCCTCGCTCATACAATACGATCGGATTGTACGCGTGGGTAGATAAGTGACATGTCACTTATTCGCGGTGTGAAAGCATGTAATGCATCTTTATGGGGCCGGCGGGCTGCCGGCCCCCCTATGTCGTGGGAGTATGCACCGATCAGCGCGACTCCCGAACACCCGGCGTAATTCCAGTGCATTGTGTATGCTCCGAAATTAAGCTGTGTGAGAATACCTTTAGATATGTTTAAATTTCAGAATTGCTCTTATGTTTCAGAAATATCTCAAATGGGCAAATAAACATGTCATCATTGATTTCTCATAATCATGTGTCGGCGGCATAGGTGTAACTTTAGGGTGGTACAGAGGGGACTGGTCCCCCCCCACTTTTGAGCCCTTCAATAAAAAATAATCCATATGAAAGCAAGAGAATACGGTAAATGGGGGGCAGAGCACAGAGGAGTAAAAAGTTAACCCTTCACCTCCTGTACTTCCTATATCTTGGGGGGACAGATAGGTAGCAGCCTCAAGTGTCAGTGCAAATTGAGAGCAGCGCTGATTGGTAGAGCAGGAGTCAGCATGGGCTGCTTCACCAATCAGAATGCTGCACACAGTCCAGCACACTCTGTATCTGGGGCTGTATCTTTCCCTCCCATTGTCTACCACTTCCTCTATGCTCAGCCCTCATCAGAGAAAAAGGGAAGCTCTTGTCGAATGCCAATGCAGACTATAGGAGACAGGTAAGGAGGGGACAAGGGTGCCAGGTGTTGTGTGTGCATGTGAGTAGGGTATGTAATGTATATGTGAGATGTGTATGTAGTGTACAGCCATGTGTCTAGCCATGTCACGTCTTTCCTTCACTTACGCACTGGGGAAAATGAAAGTGAATGGGGCCGGCCCCGCAGCATTTTAGAAGTGTGGAGTGTACAGCGCGTACTTCTAAAACCCCTGGCATATAGCAGAGCGCACAATGCACCCCGCTATACATCGTGTGACCATACCTTAAGGATACATTCATGCAGAAGATATGAATGCTGATTCTAGGACGGATTCAGTGCTGGATCTGCCTCAGAACAAGCTTCCAATCCGGCAGGAAACTGATTTACATTATATCTTATGTAAAATCAGTGTCGTTTAGCCTCAGCCTCAAAAGCAACCTGAAAACCCACACTAACCCCACCACCACTACACCGGCCCGCAAGCATGTCTGCCCCTCACCTTCTGTCTCTCCCTTTCTTCCTTGTAGATTGAAAGCCCTCGCGGGCAGGGTCCTCTTTCCTCTCTGTTTCAATTACTAGTCATTTTTGTCACCATTGTAATTGTTCCACACTTGTTATGTATGTAATTCCCCTTAAATGTACAGCACCCTGGAATCAATGGCGCTCTAAAATAAATAATAATAATAATAATAATTTTACTCAGAATTTTCAGCGCATACTTTCAGCGCCTACAAATAATTCTTCAAGGTGTTTTATGCACTAACAGCACAAATGGATAAGAGACAGAAATCTGCCTCAGACAGTCTGGGTCATTTGCTCGTTGGAATTCTGCGTTTGCAAGCGGCGAATTTCCAACAAGCAAACAACACTGTCAGTGCCAAAAAAAGTCATGTGAACCCACTCTAAGTGTGTAGTGTTTCTGTGTTCAATATATGTGTATATATACACACACAGTTTCTGGGGTACCTTGTCTAATGTAGTCTCTGGGGCCCAGTGTGTGATGTAGTAATCTCTGGGGTATGGTGTAATGTAGTAATCTCTGGGGTACAGTGGGTAATGTAATCTCTGGGGTATGGTGAATAATGTAGTAATATCTGAGGTACGGGGTGTAAACTAATCTCTGGGGTACAGTGGGTAATGTAGTAATCTCTAGTGAACAGTGAATAAAGTCATATCTGGTGAAATCTCTGGGGTACAGTGTGTAGTGTAATCTCTGGGGTACAGTGTAATGTAATCTCTGGGGTATGGGGTAATGTAATCTCTGTAGTATAGTGAGTAATGTAATATCTGGGGTACAGTGTGTAATGTAATCTCTGGGGTATAGGGTGATGTAATCTCTGGGGTATGGCATGCAATCTAACCTCTGGGTTACAGTGTGTAATGTAATCTCTGGGGTACAGTGAATTTTGTAGTAATATCTGAGGTATGGTGTGTAAACTAATCTCTGGGGTACAGTGGGTAATGTAGTAATCTCTAGGGTACAGTGACTAATGTCATATCTGGTGTATGGTGTGTAATGTAATCTCTGGGGTACAGTGTAATGTAATCTCTGGGGTAGGGTGTAATGTAATCTCTGGAGTATAGTGAGAAATGAAATCTCTGGGGTAAAGTGTGTAATGTAATCTCTGGGGTACAATGTTTAATGTACCACTCTCTGGGGTTCGGCGTGCAATCTTATCTCTGGGGTACAGTGTGTAATATAATCTCTGGGGTATGGTGTGTAATGTATTCTCTGGGGTATGGTGTAATGTAATCTCTGGGGTACAGTGTAATGTAATCTCTGGGATATGATGTAATGTAATCTCTTTGGTATGGTGTAATCTAATCTCTGGGGTACAGTGAGTAATTAATTCCTTTCTAGTGTTCACTGTGTAATATAACACATTTTTTGGGTATAATGAATTATATTATTTCTTGAGTAAATTGTGCAATTCATTCCTAAGATGCAGTTAGTAATGTAATTTCTATGTCTACAGTGTGTAATATAATTAATTTCTGGGGTGTAGTGAGTGATGTCATTTCTGGTGTATGGTATGCAATAAAATACATTTTGGGGTACAGTATGTGACATGCGTTTCCTAGGGGTAAAGTGAGATTGGATTCTTTTATTCTCCTCATTCTGTTGTGTGTATAACAAATTTAATGGAATAGTGATGGGGGATGGGAGGGGTTAAGCGAAATTTGCTGCATTGCACAACATTTTTTATTTCCATATAGAGGAGGAATATTATAGGTGGGCTGGTTCAGCTTCATTGCACTGGCTGCTTTTTAGTCCAAGTCCGGCTCTAAACTTCAGTAAATAGAGAGCCACTCATAACCTTACGGATTGCACCAAAAGTGTTTGCCATAAGGACTCCACCCACACCTGCTGGGGGAGCTCACAGCTCTCCCTCAGACCTCCTTGCTGGGTTAGAGGGGGACACTTCACTACAGGGAGAGAAGGGAAGGGAGGGGAAGTGAAAGGGAAGGTGAGTGACGGAGGGAGGGAGGGATAGGACGATAGGGACTGAGAGGGAAAAGTGGTCCCCCCCCACTTTTTGAACCAAAGTTACACCCCTGGTCAGCGGGCTGGGGTTCATTTAGATATTTCCCTATACAGTGTGACTAATGACTTATTTGTCTGTCTACAGACTTCTATAAGGGCTTGTTGTTTGCAGATGATATGTAATATGTAATATCTAATCACTTTTTGTTTAAAATTTTGGGGAGGCAAAGCAACCAAAAAAATGCACAATTTTGGAGCTGGGTATTTTTTATTTTTATGGCATTCAGTGTGTGAAAAAAAAGTGAATTTTTTTATTGTTTTTTTTTTTACTTGTAAATTGGGAAAAGGGGGAGTGTTATTTTTATTTATTTTAAAGTGTCATTGATTCCTGTACATTTGCTGGGTTTACATACATAAGACCAAACAAAGTAGAATAACAATAAATGACTAACAACTGGTACAGAGGGAGAGAGGACCCAGCCCACAAAGGCTTACAACCAGGGGCGTAGCTATAGGGGGTGCAGAGGTAGCAGTCACTACCGGGCCCTGCAGCCTAAGGGGGCCCCAAAAGCTGTTCTGCCACTACATTGTAAATGGCACATGGTAGCTGAGGGGCCCCATTTCACTATTTGCACTAGGGCCCAGAAGCTTCAAGTTACGCCTCTGCTTACAATCTACAAGGATGGAGCTAAGAGATAGAAGGTGAAGGGCAGACATGTTTCTGGGGGTGTAGTGACAGCGGGGTTATTGTAGGTTATAGGCTTTGCTGATGAGATGGGTTTTCAGGTTGCTTTTGAAGCTAGTGAAGGAGAGGAGAGAGGGGACAGTGAGTTCCAGAGTATAGGGAGAAGCAGGGGAGAAGTCTTGGAGACGGTTGTGTGAGGAGCTGACAAGAGGGCAGAGAAGAAAGTCCTGTGAGGAATGGAGAGGAGTTATCTGGAGATTAAGGCAGAGATGTATGGGGGAGAGGCTTTGGAGAGCCCTGTAGGTCATGGTTAGTAACTTGAACTCAATTCGCTGGGCAAAGGGTAGACAGTAATGGGATTGGCAGAGGAGGAGAGAAGTGGATAAGACGGGCAGCAGAGTTGAAGATAGATTGAAGTGGAGCAAGAGTGCTAGACGGGAGGACGCAGAGAAGGATGCTGCAGTAGTCTAGGTGGGAGATGACGAGGGCAATGGAGTCATTTTCAAGCCATGGCCATACCTGGTGTGGATATGGACATGGTGATTAAACTTTGAAGTTCTTTGCAAAGACAAGGAGCTGCTTCTTCTTTTGATTGCTCTCATCTGTGGAGGTGTATGATCCAACCTTTGAGGCTTGCACACAGACCCTAGTGGTGATAATACCCTGCTGCTCCTATTCCGTTGTTCTCAGAATTTCCTGGAAGTAATTTACCTGAAGATAAATGAGTTATAATTGAGAGCAATAATTAAGATCTGTCAAAAAGCGGATCTATTCTGTTCTACATATTCCAGCTCAACCGCCTTCTAAAGAAAAGATGACAGTGACAAATTGTCCTTATGTCTCGTGATGATATAAGCCAACTCTATAGCATATTAGTCCACCTGTTCTCAGAGGCAGTATTCTTACCGGCCTGTAGATGGCACTGTTGATTTTGTGGTTTAATAAGTTAATAAATCCTCCATAGAGACTGAGAGCCATAAACTGAAGAGGATAATAGAAGGAAAAAATGGTCTCAGAAGAGATTTCTTCATGAACATCATTCCACCTGCCCTGATTTAATCTGTAATTGCCAGACAGATCTGATTTACATTTATAAGCCTTGTCTCGCGTCACGTATTCTTTTTTTCTCTGCTGCTTGTTGCGCTTCCATTTTGATGACATAATACCCATACAAGATCTAAGCTTACAAGCCTAATTCACATGCCAGTAAGTGTTATATATATCAGTATTGATGATTATTGATGTAGAATACTAAAGGTATGTTCACACTGCGTTATTTAGATGTGTGTTTGGATGCTTGTTCCGGACCCAAAATGGACCTAAACACGCATCTAACAATGTGCAGTGTGATTTTACATTGCTTTCATCACCAATGTTGTTTACTTGCATCTTTGTGATGCGTCTTTTGGATCCATTCAAATGATTTACATGTCAATTCTTGATCTGCAGCAGACACCATATTTACAACTATAGGGTACGCTTCTGCTGAAGCAAAAATGCATCCAAACACGCAGCACTTGTGATGAGCGATCATGTCAACTATCGTTATCGAGTCGATAGTCGATATCGTCAATTATCATGCCGCTATCCGATAGTCAATAACAGATTATCGCCGATGACCATTAAAGTCTATGGGAGAGGAACAACAGCTTCATTCTTACACCCAAACAGGGGAGGAGAAGCTGGAATTAACATCAACAACAGTAATCTGGATACGTGCTACATCTTAGGCAACACAATTAGGCAACAAGAGTCACAGAAAAAAAGTCACATACTATTCACTATCCCTGTCTTGTACCACAGCATGACCCTTAAACCTGCATGACCCACAAATTAAAAAGTGCCAGAAGGCAGTATGATTTGAACAATCATTTTACTTGAACTGGACATTGAATATCCCTGTCCTGGAACGCAGCATGAGCCCCAAACCTGCATGACCCCCAGATTTAAAAAGTGCCGGAAAAAGGAGTCTTTCAACCACCATTTTAGTTGAACTGGACATTGACTAGACCTGTCCTGGACCGCAGCATGACCCTCAAACCTGTCTGACCCACAGATAAAAAAAAGTGCCGGAAAAAGGAGTCTTTAAACCATTTTAGTTGAACTGGACATTGACTATCCCTGATCTGGACCGCAGTATGACCATTAAATCTGCATGACCCACAGATTAAAAAATGCCTGAAAAAGGAGTCTTTGAACCACCATTTTAGTTGAACTGGACACTGACTGTACTGTATTGACACTACACCATCGTCTTCCTCCTCGTCCAGTGATGAAGCGCTCACAAGCAAATTCTGCTGAAAAGACCACGTTGGATCCGCAATGTCATCATCATCATCATCATCAACACAGGTGACTTCCTCGTCCATTCTACATCATGGAGCTGCGGGCTACAATCAACAGGCACTGCAAGGCGTTGCCGACCGCCCAGGATTTTTGCCGATTTACCGGTTTCCTTCTCCTCCTCTGATGGCATCAGTAACTGGGCGTCAGAGCAGAGAAAATCATCCTCTTTGGCCTCTTGATCTTTTAACATGCCTTCTGACCCCAACTGCATTTTGTCATCAAAGAGGTCTTCAGAAAATGGATTATCCACAGTGGTGGGTACACGAGTTGACATTTGGGCTGTCTTCGCTTCATGTTGGACGGATGCTGATGACGACATTTGTGGCCGTGACTGGGAGGACGAGGAGGTAAGACTGCTGGATGCAGGTTGCATTAACCATTGAAGGACAGATTGGCTACGCTGTTCGTTACTGAGATTCACAGGACCCTGACCCAGCGATGACAGGCCTGACGGTCCTGCAACAGGTGATATGCTGGCTTGCATGTTGTCGCCAGCACAGTAAAGGAGCACCTTCTCTCGTACCTCTACCTCCATGTCCTACACCCCTTTTTGCTCGCTTACCACTTGTATTTCGCTCCATATTCAGAAATATAAAAAATGTAAAAGGTATGTAAGAGTTTTTGACAGTCTCTTATTGAAAGACGGCAAATCACAGCTATTCTTAAATCCCACTAATTTCCAACAGCCAACTAGGATTAGAAACAGAATTGTTTCTATCAAATATCTGTGAAATGCGTTCTGGTGGAAGAACCGTAAGACCAAATCAACAGTGTTCTTCCTTAGGACTAGCAGTTGATAGTTTTCAACAAACTATTGTACAAATGCACGATTAGAGCCAAACTGAGACACACTGAGTGAAATAGAAGTATTAAAAAGTTATATGGATTACATATGGCGGTTTTGCCACCACTGACAAAAGGCGTAATTTACTATAAAATATGTATAAAACAATATGCGTACAACTGAGCTCTATGCGCCAAACAAACGCACGGACTGCAATAAGAGCATTTAAATGATATATGGATTAATATGGCGGCCTTCGCACCACTGACAACAGGCGTAATTTACTATAAAATATGTATAACACAATATGCTTACAACTGAGCTCTTTGCGGCAAACAGACGCACGGACTACAATAAGAGCTATCAGAGGTCTGCTGGCCAAAAAAGTGGTAAAAAACAATGCTTATTCAATTCAAGGTCACAGAAGACACTGAGCTGCACCATATCTCCCTTCCTTTCAAAAGCCTCTCCACCTGGCGCACCTCTTCCCCCCCCCCCCCTCCCGTAGCTCCACGGCTACACACACCAGAAGATATCTTTAAAACTTTCTCTAACTAAATAAGAAGTGAAATTCTCTAATCTAACTCTATTCTACGCTGTAGTTGAATGGTGTCTTGTATTAGAAGAGACTATCTCTCAGAGCTGTTAGAACAGCTATTGGTTTACACGCCAAGACGTCCTTCTGTGAAGTGACATCGACAGGGAATGAGCTGAACAAGAAATGCAGTTGCATAGATAAAACGAGGTCACATGATTTTTGCAGCCAATAGATCCATACACCGCAAAGTGGTGACATTATACACTTTACCCCCTTATCCCGGAGCTGATTGGCTGCCCCAAAATTACAGAAACGCTGAAAATGGCACGATAGTAATAGATTATCTGTAAGATTGTCACCTAAACTATCGCGTGAACGGAAATTTCCGATAAGCCTAAAACCGTGCCGATTTCAACTTTTGCTGATAATATCGCTCATCCCTATGCAGCACACTTTGGGTAAGTGTTTGGATACATTTTACGCAGCACTTTTCAATCCATGACATACATGATGTATGTCATGAGCTTTGTTATGGGTTTTTATGATGTGCAGGTTTTATAGATACCATAATCGTCTATAATTGAGAGATGCCATTGTGCGGCTCCATCACTGGCCTTCATTTAAAGGGGTTTTGCCACAATCACATACCTTCCTGCATCCAGTTCTTCAGCTCTGTGTGCTCAGAAGGGGGCGTGTGTGATTTGTTTGAATTGCATATCATGTGACCCAGCAGGATGACTTCACCAGGTCTTTTCTCTCTGTAGTCAAAGAAAGGTCTGTTTATGTAAAGCATTGTGAGTAGCTGAGAGATAAAGGTTTTGCCTCACAGCATAAGGGTCCTTGGTTCAAATCCCTGCAGGAACCAAACCTGTGTTTTGTTTTTTTCTCCTTATCAATGCACAGACCTCATTGAGGTTTCTTTTTTATTTCTTTGCACTCTTTGACTAATTACTAAGAAGTACAGAGAACAGGAGTAGATTGACAGCACTTGGGGTTTGAACACTCAGTAGCTGCCTGAGAGGAGAGGTGATGCCTGAGCATGTGCGGCCAGGACTGTGGAGCTCTCAGCCTGGATCATGTCCCCTGGAGATAAGCTGTAAACAATGGATCACTAAAGGAGCAGTTAAAACAAAAACGGTCCAGAATTTTTAATAATAATGAATGGTGAAAATTTTTGTTATTTAATTTGCAAACATCCCACATCAATTTTACTTTGTGGCAAAACCCCTTTAACATATCCGGACATTTAACAACAGTCCCGCATGCCACAAAATGGAAAGGATTCATGCAAACCTTGCCAAGAAGTGAGTCTTTTGTGGTCACTGGTCGGACTTAAATGTTTTGATGATTTAAATGCTGGTAAGTAGTGTAGCTCAAATCTGTTCCTAATTAGTTTGATAAAAAAATTTTGGTTTGTGATGTCCTGAACCCATTTTTTTTTCACTCTGAACATAACCCTAAACCTAGCCTTTATCCTGACTGTAACCATGAACCAAACCGTAAATTAACGTACGTTTTTTTTTTTTTCTGTGTTTGAAACAATTAACTTACCTGTTCCGGGTCCTGGCGCGTCGAAAACGACACACACCTCGATTCACTTATAGTCCATCTCCACATTAGGGTTATGTGGCATTGGACGATTCATTAATAAGGCAACAACAGAAATTAAATCAGAGTGTCCCAAACCCTATTTTTTCATTCTAATCTCCTTGATACTCCTACAAAAAAAATAACCCAAAATTTTTTTTTTTGTTTGTCATTCGAAGCCACTGCCCTTTTTTCCCCAATCCAATGCCAAACCTAACCCTAATAACCCTAATATGGCATTAGACCGGAAGTGACGTCAAATGGATATAACATTGGAGTGGCAGCGCTGCGGGATTGAAGCGCCCAAGAACAGATAAATTAACCTATTGAAAACCCATAAAATAAAAACTTAATCCCAATGTAGGGTTAGGCCTCGTTCACACAGCTTATTTGGGGGCGGATTGGCGCCGTACTCCGCGCCGGATTTGCGCTCAAACGGGGCCCCAAACCGTCCCAGTCATTACGGTAATTCCACTGCTCTCATAGAGAACAATGGATTCCGTCTCTCCTTCCCGCTCGGCGAATCCGCCACGGGGGGAGAAAGTGACATGCACATTATTTAGGCGCGGACGCCCGAAACAATGCATTTCCCAGGGGCCGGGAGCGCGCCCCCCCGCCCCCCGGCCCGCCCCCGTCCCGCCCCTTATTCACGGCGGATTTGTGAACTCAATACGGCTCACAAATCCGTCGGGAATAAGCCGTGTGAACACGGCCTTTGGGTAACAGTTGATTATTTGGCGGATATCACCAAAAATCGATTTGAACTGACCCATATTAAAGTGCTCGGATTAAGGTCAAATTTGACATTGTGCCGAATCCAAAAGGCAACACTATCGATAAGCGAGTATATGCAGGCTGACATCACCATGCCTTTCTTCACAGTGTGCTCACTCTAGTCAAAGAAAGGTCTGTTTATGGAAAGAGATATGAGTAGCCACAAAGTAAATGGAACATGCTACCGCGGGCGATCAGGCACATTCACAACCCTCATAGTTTTAAGAGGGCCCTGAGAACACATCTTCTCGGTCTGGCCTTCCAAGATCCTAACTGCTATCACACCATCTGCACTTGCACTACACGGGAATCGCCTTATCTGTATATAGATGTACAGTCTGGGTGGCAGGTTCATCCATCTTTCATGTAAACCACCCCCTATTTATGAAGCATGGCCGGACCATTGTAAACTTGGCACTTCTTACTGTTTGTTTCACCCATACACCATAATAGATTGTAAGCTCTCGCGAGCAGGGCCCTCACACCTTGTGTCTCATCTGTAAGTACTTTTAATGCGCAATTTCTGTATGTTTACCATTGAATTTGTAAAGTGCTGCGGAATATGTTGGCGCTATATAAATAAAGATTATTATTATTATTATTATTATTAGTGGTGAGAGAGTCTATCTTTCAACATGGGGGTCCTAGGTTCTCTGCAGAGGCCAAATATATGTTTAAAAAAAGTTTTGTTTCAATGCAAATACCTGATTGAGGTTTTTTTCTTTTTCTTTTTATTTATTTACACACACTCATATATATACACATATATATAAATATATATATACACATATATACACATACACACAGACACACACACATACATACACACACACATATATATATATATACACACACATATATACACACATATATACACACACACACATATATATACAGCCCAAGTGTCAGCTCCCCCCCCCTACCGAAAAAAAAAACAAAAACGGGGAAAAACTTGTTTTTGTGGTTTATTTTTGTTGAAACTTGATATGTGATATTAATGACACATTGGGCAACATGTGTGATGTTTACTGATTAAACGCCAATTTTTGTGCGCATTGTAATAGTGTACAATGCGCGTGAATCTATGAACCCAGTCTACTGCGGGTCATAAATCAGGCGACACTTCTGGCTCAGGTAAACCACTTTGAAAGTGCTTTTCCTGTTCCAGTAGTAATGCGCTTGGATTTGCCGTACTGAAGCTTTAGATATATAGCTTCCTACAGTTGTAGTGCAACCCTTACCAGAATACAGTGTAAAAAGTGAATGTTGTGTTACAATTACCTGCTCCAGGGATATAGATGGCTGGGACGACCACCTGAACATCTAGACGCTAGCGTAGTTAATGTCTCTTCCAGTGACACCAACAGAGCTCCAGTGCCACCTGACTGCACCTGCTATCAGCGCAGGAAGAAGCGGTCGTCTTCCCCTTTTTTTCCTTTCGGCACAGAACGCCATGATGAATTCTCTCGCCCAAGACTCGTCTCTGCAGAATTTACCACACACATCTTAGAATCCTCACTTTTTCAGCAGCTCATTGTAGGTATATACACTCCCTCAGGGTAGCTCTATAGCTCCCTTCAGTTAGGTAGGCATGTATAGGCCCCCTCATTAAGGCAGGTATATAGATAACCCCCAGCAGGAAAGGGATATAACTGCCCCCTAGGCAGGTATATAGATCCCCACAGCAGGTATATAGAGCGCCCCAGGCAGGTATATAGAGGGCCCCAGGAAGGTATATAGAGGGCCCCAGGCAGGTATATAGAGAGCCCCAGGCAGGTATATAGAGAGCCCCAGGAAGGTATACAGATGGCCCCAGGCAGGTATATAGAGGGCCCCAGGCACGGAGATATATATAGCCCCAGGAAGGTATATTGAGAGCCCCTCGCAGGAATATAGAGCGCCCCATGACCGTATACAGATGGCCCCAGGCAGGTATATAGAGAGCCCCAGGCATGTATATAGAGGGCCCCAGGAAGGTATACAGATGGCCCCAGGAAGGTATATAGAGGGCCCACGGGCAGGCAAATAGAGGGCCCCAGGAAGGTATATAGAGGGCCCCAGGGAGGTATATAGAGGGCCCCAGGCAGGCAGATAGAGGGCCCCAGGAAGGTATATAGAGAGCCCCGGAAGGTATATAGAGGGCCCTAGGAAGGTATACAGATGGCCCCTGGAAGGTATATAGAGGGCCCCAGGCAGGCAGATATATATATGGCCCCAGGAAAGTATATAGAGGGCCCCAGGCAGGCAGATATATAGAGGGCCCCAGGCAGGCAGATATATAAGGCACAGCGGGCCAGGAAGGTATATAGAGGCTCCCAGAAAGGTATATAGAGGGCCCCAGGCAGGCAGATAGAGGGCCCCAGGAAGGTATATAGAGTGCCCCAGGCAGAAAGATAGAGGGCCCCAGGAAGGTATATAGAGGGACCCAGGCAGGCAGATAGAGGCCCCCAGGAAGGTATATAGAGAGCCCCAGGAAGGTATATAGAGGCCCTCAGGCAGGCAGATAGAGGGCCCCAGGAAGGTATATAGAGGGCCCCAGGCAGGAAGATAGAGGGCCCCAGGAAGGTATATAGAGGGCCCCAGGCAGGCAGATAGAGGGCCCCAGGAAGGCAGGTTTCAGACAATACTTACCTTTAATCCTTCCCGGCCGAGCGTCCTTCTCGACACTGCCGACGTGACGTCATCACGCCGCCAGCGCGGGGACGCACCTCCGCAAGCTCCTCGACTTCACAGCCTTGTTAGTTGTTAAGCTGTGCAGCCTTGTTCATTGTTAACGGGCGTGCGGCGGGCGGGCCCAGAGGAGTATTGGGGCAGCGGCGGGCCCCGATTGGTGCAGGGCCGCGGCGGGCCCCGACTGGTGCAGGGCCTCGGCGGGCCCCGATTGGTGCAGGGCCGTGGCGGGCCCCAAGGAGCGCTGGCGGGAATTTAAAATGAAACAAAGGGGCCCGCAGGCGGCGCCGGCAGGCCCCCTTGTTTAGCAATTTGGCACGGGCCCCGTACGGCAGTACCCCCTGTACTGCCATATCGGCGGCCCTGCACACAATACAATATATATATATATAATATGTTAATATATATAATATATATATATATATATATATATATATATATAATATATAATATATTTTAATATATATATATATATATATATATATATTAGGCCCAGGGGTAAAGTGGTGGACGGAATGTATGTATCACCAAGGTGGCTGGCCTTGGTGATGTAAAAAACCCTATAGTTTTGCCAGCGACATTATGTTGCTGAGCCATTTTTTTTGTGGTAGTTCGGGTCGGGTTTTTTATGGAGCGACCCAAGAGTCTGGGTGGGATGGCCGCTCCCATACTCCAGCCCGGGCCTTACCAGGCATATAAGGCAGCTGACACAGCTCAGGGTGGAGCTGTGTGATTATGCTGAGAACCTCTCTGAAGGGAGGACATGCAAAGCTGTATCCAAGTGTCTGCGAACACTTCTACTGCTGACCCGGTGAGGTTGTGTTTTTGTTGTTTGGCTGTAACCTGAAGCAAGGACTGTCTTTATTTTTGCTGTGCTAAGCTGAAAAGCATGTTTGTTTTCTTATTTAGTGGGCATAAACCCTTTTTTGTTCCCAAACCCAGGGTAACCCCAC
>JAODAL010019444.1:0-72010 GCA_025379985.1 Phyllomedusa bahiana | reverse complement strand
TTTTGTTTCTTTAAAGAAGTACTTTAGCTTAAATGTAGGTCGGATATACTTTAGAATTTATGATATCTAATCCTTGTTCACTGTAAGATTTAGACAGTAAAGAAATGTATTATTATTATTATCATCATCATCATCTATGTCTTGCCCTTTTTATTTTGTTATCCTTAGGGTTAGATAAATCAACCTGGTAAGTAGGGAACATATTCCATATCACATCTAGGCTATGCAGGAGAATCAGTACTTTATTTGAAAGCAGCGTAATAGCTAGGTGAGCTATAAAATTTCATAAACTCATATGGGTGTGTTTTTACTTTTATCATACTTGTAATCATACTTAATGTTAAGTGTCCACAGAACCTGTATGGAGGCATGCACAGCCCCTCCCGATCTGTAGGAAATAAGAATTAATCCCATGTTCAGCCTTAAATTATTTACTGTAATATGATAATAATTGTATTATAAAATATAGTAGGATGGTCATTGATATGCATTGATCTATTAATAAACTGTTCTGGTAATTGCTTAATGAATTTTAACCAACCTTACTGAAATATAATAGTCAAGGATGCAAAGATGTATAGGTTAAGCTTATCACACAATACAGTTTTGCATACAGAAGCAATACAATTTTTTTCTCTATGAATTCCGTTGCCACAGATTATTCTATGCCATAAAATAAATAAGCAAAAAAAAGTGTCAAAACATAATGTACAGGGCCATATACACAGAACCTGTATGGTGGCACACAGAATCCCTGCTGGTCCATAAGAAATACAGATTAGGCACTACATTTTCCTTCATGCAAACTTCTCTAAAGTGTATTTTTGGTTTACAAATGGTCATAAACTGCATTTGTTTATTTTTTCTTGCTTCATATATTTAAAGTGGATTTTGTGTCCCCAAAACAATGTATTTGAGTACACGTGTTTAAGTGGTGTTTTTTTCTTCTCTCCTTGTTGCATTTTTCACATAACACATCATGATATTCATAAGCCATATGATTTAATGATTCCTCTCCAAATAGCATGGTTAGCATCGTGAAAAAATGTCACAAAACCCACACCACAAAGTACAACATTAATTTACAGTTATTTTTTTCCCAAAAAATAATGTAGATCTACCAAAGACAATGATCTTAAAGAGCATGACAAAATGTCATATCTAGAACACGCTGTTTGAAAAAATACCACTGTCCCGAAAAGTAAGGACATTGCCACAAAGATAAAATAAATGCTTGTAGTGTTTTATTTTCATCTTTCTACTGAAATCTGACCACACAGTGTTTAAGCAAAAACAAAACAAAAAAACAATATAGATGATGCAAGTCTTAAAGGGGAATTCCAAATTTGGGAAAAAACCATGACAGAAGACTGCCAGAGTCATAACACAGAGACCAACAGTATAATAGTAATCTTAAATCCTAAATATTTACAATTACTATTTTGTGACATTATTGCTCCTCTTAATGAAAATGTAGGGTTAAGTGATTTCCTCTTTTTATCAGTTAGTTTTAAATGTTCTTAATTCTTTTGTAACAAAAAGCTAGTAGTATAATGTTGTAACGTGTTAGCCATAGAAAGTAGTAGAAGAGTGAAGAAATCAGGTGATACCTTTTAGAGACTATTTGATGGTGAGCTTTCGAGAGTACTAGCTCCCTTCTTCAGACATGATGTTATACAAGAACTGAAAATTTACAGACTTTTTATACACAAAAGACATGGACTTTCAAAGGATCTTAGAATTCTTAAAAATAACAAAATGTAATATAAGCAGACAAGTCATTTACAACAGGTAAGGTAAAGGTTATTGCCTGCCTAAAAATAACCAATTATAGGAAATTAACGATTATGTATTTTATATTGTCAATCCTTACACCAGAGTGTAGAAAAACTTGTGTGCACAATAATAAACTCAGAGATTTGCTTTTGACATTATTTGAGGTCAATTGTCATTCTCTATCAACATATTCACATATGTATTTATATTGATTTGGAAACTGCACAGCGAGGGATAATTCCTTGAATTATAGTAACAACACTCCTCATGTACTCTTTAGCACAGAAAGAGTTGGCATGGCTTCAGCAGCAGGATTGAGACTACAGTTCCCATCATGCATTGCTGACATCTATTCAAGGCAGTTCTCTTTCCCCTGTATTCTCCTGGTTGCTGAAGAACAAGTCTCCATCCTCATGTTCATCTCATACTGATTTTTCACTTTTTTTTTTCCCCAGTAGGTTGACGAACCATTCGGAAAAAGATTAGTTCGAGACAAATTTTATGTCTTTTCCGAAACAAAGTTTTTGCCGCAAGTTTGTTAAAATTCCGGTTTGGAACATACATTCGCCGCCATTTTCAGCTGCTTCCTTCAGTTTTGCCAATCAGTGCAGAGCACAGAAGATAAAAAACAAAATGGGGTTGTAGCGTTTCTTTTCCTGCAAAATCAAATGACAGTTTATGTGTACATGTATTTCCTGCGAACGCCTTTTTTGATTTCCCCTTCTGTAGTGAACATTGCTCCCTCTGGGGCTTTTTTCCAGCAGGCAGAAAATCATTTGTAGGTTTTTTTACAAAAAAAAAGCTGTAATTAATTTTTGGGGGGACAGAGCTTAGGTAACTTTCACATCAATACAGGGAGTTGGGGAGCTTTGTTAGGTTTCGTATGTGTAATTTTTGACTTCTGTAAAGACTTCTGTTTGCCAGGGGTTCTTTTATAAGCAGCTTCACAGATAAAAATTTTTTTTATAATCCCATTTCCCTTTTTAAAGTATGGAAATTTAAGAACAGTTGATTTGCTTCAAAGTTCTTTCCTGGGAAACCCCAAATTTTACAGATATTCCCTAGATAAAATTCTTTTACAATCCCAAATTTTCCATTTTTAAAAAATAGGGATTTAAGAACACCCTGTTGATTTTCTGTAGGGCTCTTTCCCTAAACCCCATTTCACAAAAATTTTTTTTTAAAATCCCATTTGCCATTGAGAAATATAGGTATTTAAGACATTTGATTTCTGTCAGGGTTCTTTTTAAGACCCCGTTTCACAAAAAAATATGTTTAAAATCCTATTTGCCAGTTTCAAAGTACGGCATTTAAGAACACTGTTGATTTGCTGTCAGGGTTCTTAAATAAGACCCCCATTTTTCCCCATACAATCCCCCCTGGTCTCATGGGGAAATTTTTGGGCCCTTTGTTCTTCATTGGTTAACACAAACTGCATCAAGCGGTTTAACTTCTCGTCCTCTCAGTCACAGCCACAAATATAATCATCATAATTGTCATCATCAGTCAAACCTGAAATAAACACATAAACAATGTACAGACCACTGTACAGACCATACTCTTTGATGACATAAAGCGGTTGGGGTCAGAAGGCATTTCAAAAATTCAAGAGGCCGAGGATGATTTTGTCTGCTCTGATGCCCAGTCTCTAATGCCCTTAGAGGAGGAGAAAGAAGCCGATCCGTCGACAGAAATATAGAGCGGTCAGTGGTGCCTCCCAGTGCCTGGGGCTTCTAGCCCACAGCTTGAGGATGTAGACTGTTAGGAAGAGGAATTCACCTGTGATGATGACATTGCGGATCCAGCGTGGTCTGAGCAGCAGCTGACAAGCTCGTTGTCAGTGGAGGAAGAGGATGATGGGGAAGTGTCATTGCAGATCCGTCCTCAGAAAGGGAGAGGGCGGTCGCAAAAGTCCGCTGATATTAATCCACTGACCATGGTCAATGGTGCAGCGGGAACACCGCTACTAGGTTTTCACTGTCGAAGAGGTCCAGGGCCTGTGAACTCTGGGCCTTTTTGATCAAACCTCAGATACACCTACCAACATCATATGCTGGATTTGTCATCAATGCATCAGTAGAGGAAAGAATCTAATGAATTTAACCACCACCAGCATGAACAGGCACATGCATGTAAAGCATGAATTGCTGTGGAAAAATCACTTGGAGAAAAAAGGCCACATAGGTCTTGGACTTCCAACCACCTTGACCTCTTCTGCCTCCGTCACATACAAGCCCAAGCGATCCTCTGCTGCTGATTTGCGGAGCAGCATCAGCAAGCACCATCCTCAATCCCAGACAATGGCCGATTCCCACCACTAGCAACACAGTCTACACCTTCCCCTTCCACCAGTCTTACCTGCACGCCGTACAGCAGCCAGTCCTCCAGCCAACCTTCTGTGTACCAGGTGTGGGAGAATAAGAAACGCTTTCACCCCAGCTATCCCAAAGCCAAAATCCAGAATGTCAGCATTGCTAGGCTGTTGGCCTTGGAAATTTTCCCTTTTTTCGCCGGGTTTAAAACCAGATGGGTTTCCCCACATCAGGGGCCCTGGCAGGGCCCAAAATTGTCAGATGCCAAAGAGGCAATTTATTTCCAAAAAGCCGCCCTTTTCCCCCTACCCCGCCATTTTTGCAGAAAAGATCTCCAGCGCGTGGGCTGAAATCTTTTGTCCCCCAAAAAAAGGCCATCTCATCCCGACAAATGGACTAAGTAATATAATAAAAAAGGGAAAGTACTAAAACCCAAACCATGTCTATACCGCCTGACCAGGTTCGCGAGTACCCCGCCCGGGAGTGTAAATTTTTTAGTTTCAATGGCAGTAAAAGGGAAAGGGTTTGGGGATACAGCAAATTCCCAAAACCAGGATAAAAAGGGGGTTTAAAAAAAAATGACGTTTATTTTTTTCATCATAAAAAAGCTGGCATATGTTTCCCTTTATAGGGATTGGTTCCAAAGCAAAAAACAGCTAAAACCGTTTCGGGGTGCTAGGGCACCCTTATTTCTTGATATCAAAAGCTTTACTTACACTTCTTTTATATCCCCCCCATACTTTAATTTTAAAAATCCCGTCACCTGTTAAATGAGCTTTGCGGTCCCGCCCAGTTTCCCCCCGGCTTCTGGGATGCCGATGCCAGGGGGGGGAAATTGAAAAAAAAGACATCCCCGAAGATGGGAAGGAGGGGTTTTGGGGGGTACTGGAAAAAACCTAGTTTTGTGGCGCCTGAAAACCCAAAAACTTATCGTAAGGGGATTGTTTTTTATATAGAAAAAGGGAAAAACAAAAAAAAAAAAAAGGGGAATAATAAAATACAGTAATCTTTTTTAATTTACAAAGCCAAAACGTTTGTAAAGTTAAACTTTTTTCCACTTGTAATATTTTTAAAGACACTAAAATAGCATGCATTTTTTTTCAAATTTACATAGGGCCCAAAAACAAGTTATGTAAGGGAGAGTGAATCAAATTAGGGGAAACTTTAAAGCCCCCTTTTTTTTAGAAAAACCCCCTTGCTGTTCAGTGGGTTAAAAAGTAAATATCCAAAATGCCTCCCTATCAGGGTAGGGGATGAGTTTTATTTCTCCTCTTCAAATTTAGTTTTTTTTAAATTGTTTCTTTTCCCCAAATTAGCAAGTCCGCTGGGGTTTGGGAAAGCATGTATTTCTTTAAAGTGGTTTGATAAATTGGACCGATTCCTCATAGCAATCTGGTTATTTCATTTAAATACTCCAGAAAATTACCTTTAGTTTTCTCGATGTGCGGCCCAACAAAATTGGAGTTTTACTAGTGCTGGGGATTGCTTTGGGCTATCGAGTTTAAACAAAATAGTCGAAAGCCCGGTGCCTTTCGTTTAAAGGTTTTTTTTTCGAAAGTGAGCATCGATTATCGCGATGACCATTAAAGTTATGGGAGAGCAAAAAACACCTTCATTATTAACCCAAACTAGGCTGGAGAAGCTGAAATTAAAATCCAAAAATTTTTCAAAGGTTTAGTGCTACTTCTTAGGGAACCCACATTTTGGTTAAAAAAATCACAGAAAAAAAGTCACAGCCCAAATTTACTATCCCTGTTTTGACCAAAGCCTGCCCCTTTAAAAAACCTGAAACACCCACAAATTAAAAAGTGCCGGGAAGGGCAGTATTTATTTGAACCATCATTTACTTGGGAACGGGGCCCATTGAATACCCCTTTGCCCTGGAACGCACCCTTGAGCCCCAAACCTGAAAGCCCCCCCTTTTTTAAAAAAAATTTCCCCCGGAAAAAAAAGGAGTTTTTTCAGCCACCTTTTTTATTTGGGAACTGGACATTGGACTATACCTGCCTGGCCCAGCAGAGCCCCAAAACCTCCCGACCCCAAATTTTAAAAAGTGCCGGAAAAAGGAGATTTTCAAACACCATTTTTTTTTCACGGGAAAATTGGGACTTAAAACCTGCCCGGGGCCCCACAGCATGAGCCCCAAACCTGATAAAAAACCCCCCACTTTTTAAAAAGTCCCGGGAAAAAAGGGGTGCTTTAAACCACCATTTAGTTGAAATGGACTTTTGATTTTCCTGCCGGGGGCACAGCAATGACCCCAAAACCGGGCAAAACCCCCCCACATTTAAAAAGTCCCGGGAAAAAAAAAGGAGTTTTTTAAACCAAAACCTTTTTTGTTTAAAGGAAAAGGGAATATACCTTCCTCCCCCCAAAAAAAAGGGACCCCCCCAAAAACCTGCATGACCCCCCCACTTTAAAAAAAAGTCCCCAAAAAAAAAAGGAGTTTTTTCAACCACCTTTTTATTTTCCCACGGACTTTGCTATCCCTGTCCTGGGGGCCACAGCATGACCCCCAAAAACCCGGGAATGACCCCCCTTTTAAAAAAGTCCCGGAAAAAGGAGTCTTTCAAAAAACCATTTTATTTTTCCAGGGACTTTGGGACTTTTCCCTCCCCCGGGGCCACAGAAAGGGAACCCCCAAAATTTGCAGGGGACCCCCACTTTTAAAAAAAGTGCCGGGAAAAAAAAGGAGTTTTAAAAAACCCCCATTTTATTTTCACGGGAAACATTGCTTTTCCCTGTCCTGGGCCCCACAGCAGGGCCCCAAAACCTTTAAGCCCCCCACATTTAAAAAAGTGGGGAAAAAGGGGGAAATTTTTTTTCCAACCACCATTTAGTTGAATGGACATTGACTAAAACCTGTTTCTGGGCCCCACAGCTTTGGCCCCGGGGCCCCGGAAAGTTACAGTGGGTGGGGTTTAAAACCCCCAGGCTGGCGTCCCCCCCATTATTAACACGCGGGGTTAAAATCCCCTTGATGACGCAGAAACCCGAAAATGTCTGTGAAGCAGAGTGGGGGAAGCGGAATTGTGGGAACCCCACCCCTTCCCCCTGTCCCCCAGCCCAATACCGGGGTAGCGCTTCCCCTCCAATGATGTGTAAACCAATTGAGCTTCATTTGGGAAAATACGGGGGTTTAAACGCCCCCCTGTTACCCCCCGGGTGCCCCTTTATTTTGGGCGTTTTTTTTTTCTTTTACTAAAAGTGTTTGGGGGGAAAAAGGGTTTCTCTGTACTTTTTTTTCTCTGCCCCGTGCTCCATACTCCATGCCCTTTGGGAATTTAACCTAAATCGGGTTTCAATTTTTCCTTTTCCCTCCCTTTACAAATTCGGGGAGGAATTTTTTTAAAAGCTTTTTTTTTTAAAAATGCAATTTTTTTGTATTAATTATAGAAAACACTTTTTTAAAAATGGGAGGGAAAATCCCCCCCAAGTCTTTTTTTCTATTTTTTTCATTGTTTTAAGGGGTTGTTTTCAATACAGGGTTTGATGGGCTTTTTGTTAAAAAAATCTTGAAAAAAAAACAAGTCATTTTGCAATATGTGCCCCATTAACAGGGGTCCCCCTTTTCCCTGTTTCTGACACACAATCCCCCTTGACCACCTTGACAATTGTGAAAAAATGTCTTTTAAAAAAAAATTTTTTTTAAATAGGGCCTGTAGTATAGCTGCATGTCAAAAGCAAAATGCCCCCAAAAAATTAAAAGCATGCCCCCTTGGGAGCAATTTTGGGTAAAATTGTAAAGAACAAATGTCGTTAGAAAAAACATTTTTTTTGAATAGGACCTGTTGTATAGGGGGCATGTCACAGCAAAAAAGCCCCCAAAAAAATTTAAAGCATGACCCTTGAGCCACTTTGGCAAAATTTTGGGAAAAACAAATGTCTGTTAGAAAAAAACATTTTTTTATAATAGGGCCCGTGTATTGCTGCATTTCAAAGCAGCATGGGCCCCAAAAAAATTTTTAAAAAGACTTTTCAGCCAAATGTTAAAAATTGTGAGGGGGGAAATTTCCCCCTTGAAGCCACATCTCTGGTTTTCCCAAAAGGGCCATGGGTTATTGGGTGGGAAACTCACAGAAAAATTTACCCCCAAAAAATTATAAAAATACTTCTCAGCCACTATTAAAAAATTGGGGAGGGAGAAATCCCCCTTAGAACCACATTTCTGTTTCCCAAAAGGGCCCCCAATTATAGCTGTATCTCACAGCAAAAATGAAACCCCAAAACCATTGACAAGGAAAAACTTTTAACAAAAGGGAGTAAAAAGGAAAACGGTGTTGTAAAGAAACCTTGCTGTCTTTTTCAGTCTCCCACAGGGAAAAAGAGAATAAAAAAAGGAAAAGGGAAAAAAAAATTGGGAGTAATAAATGATATTTTAAAAAAAAAGTTTTTTCAAGAGGACCATTTCTGTTTTGAAAAGGGGAAAGTGAAAAATAGAGGGAAAATAATCGGTTTACCTGGCAATTGGGGGCCCCAACTCATCAGAGATTCCTTTCCTGATTTTATCTGATGGGAAAATCAAAAAGATTTTCCCCATTTTTCTGTGGAAAGCCGGGTTCTTTTTTCGTAATGACTCCTCCGCTGTTGAAAAAGGGCCCCTCAGATATGACGCTGGGTTGCTGGGCAGGACAACCCTCTATGGCGTGAAAGAGCCAGCCGGGGAAATTGTCCCCTTTTGGATACCCAAAAAGTCTAAATTTGGGGCCGGAAACACAAGCAAAAACATCGGGTGTTGAGACCAGATGTTTTTGCCCCCATGATTTAAGCTGTTTCTGTGTGTGCCCTGTATTGCTTTCGTTGGTTTATGGGGGGGGTAAACAACATTGCCAGAGGGCACCCCTTAGGGCTTCCCGCCACCCTTTAGCTCTGCGCCGGGCCCCACTTGGCACTCTCCCGCTGGGCACGTCGTGGGGTTGTTCCACCCTGAAAATTTTTTGGGGGAAAGTGAAGCGACGAACAGGGTGTCTTCCCGTTGGGTCAAACAGCAAGGTCTCCATTTCCCGCCTTTTAAATCTCTAATTTTGGGGGGGTGGAAGGAAAATTCTGATTTTTTTTTTGTAAAGGGGGGTCCAGGAGGGTTTCCCCCCAGTAAACGGTTTTTTCCCTTTTGATGGCCCTTTAAAGCAGGATCATGTTGGAGGAAATGGGGGATCCCAAACACTCATGTGAATTTGGAAGCCCTTGATTTCCCAAGCCTCTGGGGTTTGAGGGGCACTAGCAAACTGATCTTCCTCATCTTCCACCCCCGCCTCAAATTCCCCGCCCAAAACCCCTTTCCAAGGCAGGGACCCCGGGGCATCGGGGTCCCAGGAAACCTTTTCCTCCTCCCTCCTCCTCCGCTGCCTCCGGGACAGCTTCCCAAAACAGACCCGGGCTTGCCTGAGAAAATTTCACCCCGAAAATTTTTTCGCAACCCTTTTTACTAGCTCTGGGGCCCCCCCAAACCCCCTGCCTAATTTTAAGACCGATGAAATTGTGGGAAAATGTTTGGGCCTTGTGGAATTTTGACGGGAGGGGAAAGGCTCCGGTCCGCATCTTGTCCGTTTACCTCCCCCGTTCCCCGGGGGGAACCCGTTGTTTTTTAGAGTGTCCAAGATGTTCCCCAAAATAAGTCACCACAATGGTCTTTCTGACAAGGGCATTGTCGCCCCTGTCCATTTTGGGTGGCTTCTTCCCAAAAAAAGGGAAGGGTGGTGCGAGCTCTTTCACCTTCCTTTCCCCTCCCGATTTTTCAACACCCCGGGGAAACCGTAAACCCCTTTCTTGGTTTAGGCCATGTGTCAATTTGTAATGCTTTAATTTGGGGATTGCCTGGGTCCACAATCGCTGGAGAAAGGGAGGGGGGAATTCCAAGGGTGTTGGGACTTCAACAATTAGTAGGTTGATGGGGGGGCCGACTGACACCCGCAACGGGAAACCCGGCGGGACGAAGCAAGGGTTTTCGAACGGCGGGAAATGCGAAATTTAGAAACCTTTTGAGCCTTTTTTCAGCAGGAATCCAGAAACCCCCAGCTCTTTAAAATTTCTGGGACAAGGTTCATGAAAATTTTGCCAGGCAAGGGGTGTGTCCCCCAAACACCCATCTTTTAAAGGGGCCCCCCAGCAGAAATTTTGCCCCCCTTTTTTTGACTTTCCCCCCTTGGGCCTGGCACAAGGTTTTTTGTACCCAGCCAGCGCTCGGGGCTCTTTGCTTAAAAGCCGTAAAAGCTCCTGAAACCCTTTTATGGAGGTCCCCCCAAGGGAGATTAATTTCAACACGGCCCGGGTCTTGGGGGACGTGATGCCTCCCGAGGCCCTTGGGGGAAATTGGGCCCCGAACCCCTTCCCCGCGGTTTTGAGGCCCGAAAAGCCAAACCCTCACCCCCCCCGAGGCATTTCCACCCCGCTCACCCAGTGGCTGCACAGAGATATAGCGGGCCTTGCCCGTGTTTACTAGTCCATGTGTCGGTGGTGATGGACTTTTCGGACACAGATGCAGACAACGCGCTTGAAATTTTAGATGACACGTGGCTGGCCAGGGCAGGGACGGCTTTTCTGGCAAAGAAATGCCTGCTCGGCATCTGGTATTGGGGGCAGGCGAGGGCCATGATGTGGCGGAACCCATCTGTGTCCACCAGACAGAAAGGCAACATTTCCAAGGCCAAAAGCCTGGCAATGCCGACATTCAGGCTTTTGGCTTTGGGATGGTTTGGGTTAAAGTGTTTCTTCTGCTCCCAAACCTGGAAGACAGAAGGCTGGCTGCTAGACTGGCCGCTGTACTGCGTGCAGGTCGTCAAACTGGCGGGAGGAGAAGGGGTATGATGGGTCTCTGGTGGTGCTCGTGGTACTCGGGCAACGGTGGAGGCTGAAGCGGAGGCTGATGCCTGATCATGACTCTGAGAGACATGGCAGCTGAGGAACGCTTGGTGGTGGCGGAGGAGGAGGAGGAGGAGGAGACAAGGGTGTGACAGTGGTTGGAGGCCCGGCGTCGGTCTGGCCTTTTTTGGCCAAGTGTTCCCTCCATTTCAACTCATGCATTCGCTGCATGTGACTAGACATGTTGGTGGTGGTTAACCACTTAAGGTTCTTGCCTCTACTTATGCGTTTACGGCAAAGGCGGCATATGACATCGCTGGGTGAATCAGAGGCTTGCTCAAAGAAGGCCCAGGCTTGAGAGGTCCTGGACCTTTTTGACGGCGATAAGCGAGGAGCGGGGTTTGCGCTGACCGTGGCTGGCGGATCATATCAGCGGACTTCTGCGACCGCCCTCTCCCTTTTTGTGGCGGGACCCGTATTGACACTACCCCATCGTCTTCCTCCTCGTCCACTGATGAAGCGCTCGCAAGCAAATTCTGTGGAAAAGACCAGGATGGATCCGCAATGTCGTCATCATCATCATCATCAACACAGGTGACTTGGTCGTCCTGACTTTCTGCATCCAGAAGCTGCGGGCTACAAGCAAGGGACACTGCAAGGCGTTGCCGACCGCCCGGGATTTTTGCCGATTGACTGGCTTCCTTCACCTCCTCTGATGGCATCGGTAACTGGGCGTCAGAGCAGAGATAATCATCCTCTTGATCTTTTAACATGCCTTCTGACCCCAATCGCATTTTGTCATCAAAGCGGTCTTCAGACAATGGATTATCCACCGTGGTGGGTACACGAGTTGACATTTGGGCTGCTTCATGTTGGACGGATGCTGATGATGCTGATGACGACATTTGTGGCCGTGACTGCGAGGACGAGGAGGTAAGACTGCTAGATGCAGATTGCATTAACCACTGAAGGACAGATTGGCGACGATGTTCGTTACTTAGATTCACAGGGCCCTGACCCAGAGATGACAGGCCTGACGGTCCTGCAACTGACGATCCGCTGGCATGCGTGTTGTCGCCAGCACTGGAAGGAGCACCTTCTCTCGTACCTCTACCTCCATGTGCTACCCCCTCTTTGATCGCTACCACCTGATTTCGCTCCATGTTCAGCAATCTAAAAATTTGAAAAGGTATGGAATAGTTTTGGAAAGTCTCTTATTAATAGACGGCTAATCACAGCTATTCTCAAATCCTCTAATCACAACAAAATTGCTGGATTCAAATTTAACTGCAAGGTGTCTATCAACAAATCTGGACTGGGCAAAAGTCAAAAAAACACGTGAATTTACAGCGGTAGATGCTGCTTTAAAATTCTCTAGCTAACTACATAAATCTTCAAATCTCTAATCTAATAAATTGGAAGGATCACAGCTAATAGTAAGGTTTCTCTGTGCAGAAATAGACAAATTTCGCTGAGTGTTTGGGCCACAGGCAGAGCGCAGGTCCTATCCCTATGAGACGCTGAGAGACACTGAGGCTGAAACAGGAAGGGCTGTTCTATGTAAAACGAGGTCATGTGATTTTTCCAGACAATCGAAACCATACACATCCCAGTCATGACGTCGCACACACATCTCACCCTGCTCTATTCTGTAATCTGATTTGCTGGCCGCCAAAATTACATGAAGCGCCGAAACAGGAGCGATCTAATAGATGATGCACAGATTTTAACCTTAATTATCGCATGATCTGGAAATTTCGATCACCATAAAAACCTTGCCGATTTCAACTTTGTCGATAAAAATCGCTCAACACTAGAGATTACACAATGTGCATTCTGCTAAATAAACTACATAGTTTGAATTACAGTTTATGTAATGTTCAATACGATAATTTCTGGTGTTTTGATTATCAGTAAAAGTTGTACCTGTACGAACAAAACTACAGGTGCGACAAGGATTTGTGCCCGCACCGAAAAAAACCTTTTCGATTGAGCCATGTCTTACGGGATGGCCTAGATGTAATTAAATTAGGAGAGATAATGTTACCTACAGTACAACTTCTTCTTGACACAATTCGACAACCCTGGGACAAAATTTGTTCAGGGTGAGTCTTCCATTAGTATAGGTAAATATTTTAGGAAGAAGTACAAAAAGACATTTGCAAAAGTACCGCAGGTAACACTATCCTGCACTCAAGAAGTTTTCATCCTAAGCATACACATAGATCAATCCCAATGGTCAGGGCCAAGAGAAATTGCAGTGATAATAATGATTTCCTACAGGAACAGAAACAAATTTGTCAGAGGCTTACCTGTCGGGGTTACCCAAAATGGGCATTATAAACGTGCTTTCTAATATCGTTGAAAATAAAAATAGAGAAACATTGTTAAAACCAAATAGATGTAAATTCACACAGCGACAACAACAAAAAAGGAATAATGCACATTGCACTTTGGTGCTGAACTATAGTTCCCAGTTTAATCAGATCAAAAAAATCTTCCTAAAATATTTACCTATACTAATGGAAGACTCAGCCCTGGAACAAATTTTGTCCCAGGGTTGTCGTATTGTGTCAAGAAGACCTTGTACTGTAGGTAACATTATCTCTCCTAATTTAATTACATCTAGGCCATCCCGTGAGACATGGCTCAATCGAAAGGGTTTTTTTTCAGTGCGGGCACAAATCCTTGTCGCACCTGTAGTTTTGTTCGTTACAGGTACAAAATTTTACTGATAATCAAAACACCAGAAATTATCGTATTGAACATTACATAAACTGTAATTCAAACTATGTAGTTTATTTAGCAGAATGCACATTGTGTAATCTCCAATATGTGGGCAGCACATCAAGAAAACTAAAGGTACGCTTCTTGGAGCATTTAAATGATATAACCAGCATTGCTATGAGGAATTGGTCCAATTTATCAAACCACTTTAAAGAAATGGAAGCGAAGGTAATCCAGCACTCAAGGACGTAGGATTAAATTTGTAGAAAACGTGGTTCCCTCTTTATTGAAGAATTCTTAAAAGCATGATTAAAAACATCCAAACATGCAAGTACACGTTTACGCGTTTCAGGCTAGATCTTTAGCCCTTAATCGTAACATACTATGAACATTATACGAATCTTCTTAAATACCCACCCCGGATACACTCCCATAACAAAGTTCCTCTTTCTGACAACATATAGTGTTTAGATATTATATCTGCATGTTTTTCAATTGTTCTTTATGTACCTTTTAGGTTTTATATGTGGTTAAAACTATTCATGCATCCTCAGTTCTAGATATCTTGAATACGTCTAATATTATGGGTGTAGATAGGGTGTGCATCATTTTTGTACCCAAAGAGTTAAACATCAGATGAAAAAGTTTGATTAGTTCCGGGGTGGGTATTTAAGAAGATTCGTATAATGTTCATAGTATGTTACGATTAAGGGCTGAAGATCTAGCCTGAAACGCGTAAACGTGTACTTGGGGATGTTTTTAATCATGCTTTTAAGAATTCTTCAATAAAGAGTGAACCACATTTTCTACAAATGTAATCCTACGTCCTTGAGTGCTGGATTACCTTCGCTTCCAGTTTGCAGAGTGTTCTCATCTCCAGCCAGGATGATCGTCCGTGCACCGGACTTGGAGTAAGGACAGCTGTATAACCCCGTGATACCCGAGGAGTCCGGTGAGCTGTACTCGTTACCCTTCTTTTCTATATGCACTTTAAAGAAATACATGGTTCCAATTCTAGCGGACTTCGTCTATTGGGAATAGAAAAAATAGAAAAAATAAATAAACTCATTAGAGGGGAGATATAAAACGCATCCTACATGATAGGGAGGCATTTTGGATATTTACTTTGAACACCACTGTACCGCAAGGGCTTGATCTAAAAAGGGAGCTAATGTTCCATTATTAGATTCACTCTCCCTTACATATCTTGTTGTGCCATATGTATTAGAAAAATATGCATGCTATTTTAGTGCCTACAGATATTACGTGACTCAGTGATCTCAGATGAGTTTTGGCTTTGTATTAACAGATATACTGTATTTTATTATTCCCCTTTTTTTTTTTCTTCTTTTTTTCCCTTGTTCTATATAACAACAATCCATTACGATATGTTTGGTTGTCATGGCGCTCACATGACTCGGGCTTTGCCAGTACCCGAAACGCACTCCTTCCGATCTTCTGCGCATGTCGTGTTGTCACTTCCGCCCTGGCACTCGGCATCCCAGAAGCCGGAGGATCGTGGTCGCGGACCGCAAAGCTCAGTCAACAGGTGAGCGGGATTTTTAATTCATGTATGGGGTATATATAGAAGTGTATGTGATGCATATGATATGCTATGACTAAGGGTGCGTAGCACTCGAAACGCGTCAGCTGTTTTTTGCTTTGGAACCATCATATCATGGAAGCATATGCCAGCATTTTTATGATGATACAATAAACGTCATTAAGTTTTAATCCAATTTTGACTCCTGGTGGGAATCGCTGTATCAACCTTCCATTGTATCTGACATGGACTAGTAAGCATTGTCAAGGGCATTACATCTCACTGACTGCTCACTGGGTGAGTTGGATAGATGGCAGTGCCTCTGGGGAGGATGGGTCTCCGGCTCGACGGACACTCTTCCACACTGCTGGGATGGTGCAGAGTCCAGATCCACAACTTCTACTGGTCACATCACGTGCCAAGAGAAACCAGGCCGTTCTGAAATTAATGTGTTTTGGAAACCGTCAACACACAGATCAAGAGCTGCGGATGGCTCTGCGCATTCAGACCAACCAGTGGCTGGGTGCTAAGAACATGGCGCCAGGCAATGTGGAGTGTGACAATAGGAGAACTCTCCTTGCCGCCCGTAGGATCGGTAGACTTTTGCACATCCCTTGCCTGACACACATCATGAGCCTGGTTGTGTAGAAATTTCTCAAGCGCTACCCGGGTCTTGACTGACTGCTGAGTAAGGATCGAGGTCTTAGCTCACACTTCCGGCGTTCGCACCCTGCTACGGCACGACTGGCAGCGTTGCAGTGTGATCTGGGCCTCCCCGCCAACCATCTAATAGTTGACGTGGCAACACGCTGGAATTCCACCTGCCACATGCTCGAGCAATTGTGGCAGCAATGTAGTGCCATTATGCATTATGAAGTGTTGCATGGCCTCACGAGCAGTGGTGCGGACCTCGGGGTTTTGAGCCATAGAGAGTGGAGGCAGGTGAAGGAACCCCACAACATCCTTGACAGTTTTGAAGACGAAACCAAAATGGTCAGTCGGGACAATGGCGTTGTCAGCATGACCATTGTGGTCATATTTTTACTGGAACATGTGTTAGACTCTCTGCGGCAGCAGGTCCCGGCAGTGATGGAGGAGGAGGAGGCGGACACAGAGCCTTATTCGCCAGAGGATGTAGAAGGCCCAATTGTATTGGCTTTCTTTAGGCGGTGGTTCGAGGTCCAGGGCGGTGCACGACGGCAGTTCAGCTCACAAAGTAGAGGGCATGATGCTAGCCAGGCCTCTGGTGACGGTCAGGATGAGGAAGCGGATTAGGATGATGAGGCAGGGGTGAACACCACCGGTACCGCTTACTCTTTGATGTTAAGAGGTCGGCACAGATTTCAGGAGGAGGAAGAAGAAGAGGAGGAAAATATGGTTAGTGCCCCTCGACCCCAAGGCTTGGGAGATCCTGGCAGCATCTCACACATGAGTGCTTGGATGCTATATTACCTTTAACATGAACTACGCATCAAGGCAATCAAAATGAACAGCGATTACTCCTTGATCCACGTTACAAATCAAAAGTGAGCACTTTACTTCCTCCCACACAAATTGACAGTACAATGCAGAAATTTGAGACAGTGCTCATTGACCAACTCGAGACACCTGTTGTGCCTTCTTCACGTTCCAATGTCATGAAGGAACAGCATCAGCAATGTGACAGCAGTAGAATGGCAAGTAGCCGCAGCAGCAGCAGCAGCGGGTAGTGTGGCAGAAGCACATTGGTTAACATTTTTAAATCGGTTTTTAACATCTCACCAATGCCTGCAAGGCAGGGCAGCATTCGGACACACTGAGACCGCCTTAAGAGCATGGTCCATTACTACCTGCAGCTCAACACCAATGTTTTTGGACTTGATCTGGACC
Organism: Phyllomedusa bahiana; assembly: GCA_025379985.1. NCBI lineage: Eukaryota > Metazoa > Chordata > Amphibia > Anura > Hylidae > Phyllomedusa > Phyllomedusa bahiana. The sequence goes on along the minus strand of JAODAL010019444.1, from coordinate 54,985 downwards.
CATTCAACTTCTGGGTGTCCAAAATGGATGAATGGCCTGAGCTTGCACGACACTCCGTGCAAATTTTATCCTGCCCGACAGCCAGCAGTATCTCAGAACGCACTTTCAGCACAGCTGGTGGGGTGATAACAGACAAACATATCCGTCTTTCCCCAAAGAATGTGGATCATTTGACATTTATCAAAATGAATCAAGCGTGGATCTCTGAAGATTTTGTTGCCCCGCTTGCCGATGTTGATAAGTACAGTTTAACCCTTTTGTATCTGTACCTTTGCCAAATTGCCACCTCCTCCAAATTGGTATTTTTTGCTGTTTAAAAAAAATTTTTAGGGATGGACTGCCCAACGGGTGGTCTGGAAAGCAATTCTTTTTTAATACGGGGAAGTACAGGGACATTTTATATCACTTGTTACAAAAAAGCATTTTCTTTAGCACGTGTTGCTGATCTTTGGTTTATTGACTTTTTGATGGGATGCTTTAAAATTAAGTTATCGGTTCATATTTGGTTATTTTATTTTTCCCTTGCATGTTTTGCATAAATTTTAAAAACCGTCCAGGCCGTTTAAACCCCTAAAAACGCATTACTTTAAAAAAAAAAATATACTTATTAACGTCAGGGGGGGCCTTTTAGGCCCCCCATGCCATAATGTAAAAAAACACACTTAAAAAATTTTCAAAAGGGTTTTTTTCCCAAAATTCCCTCAAAAAAATATAAATAGTGGACAACTTTTTAAATTTTGAATTTTTAACAGAAAACCCCAAAAAAAATTTTTTTTTTTCCCAAATTTCAGGGAAAGGGACATGAAAACACAAAAAAATGCAAGAAATTATAGCAAACTAGTTTGCACCCTTCTTTTTTTTTTAAATTTTTTTTCTATTATATTAGTTTTCCAAAAAACAATTCTGACATGTTATTTTTTCAAAAAGAGGGGTTTTTTGAAAAACATTTTCCCCCCCCTTTAAAAGGGGGAAAAATATTTCGCCTCATTTTTCCGCTCTTTTTTTCTGGGGCACATGAAACAAGGGCTTTCTTTTTCCCTTTTCCCCGGGCCTCGGGGAAAAATTAAAAAACTGAAACCCCACACCGTTTTTTGCTTCGTTAGTTTGTTTGGAAACCCTTTTAAAGTCGTTTTCGCTCTATCATGGGGGGCATTAAAAAGTTCTTGACAAAGGTCCTTCAAAAAAATAAGCTTTCTCCTGTCCTTCCTCTGTGAATGAAATTCCGGATGATTTTTCTGTATAAATAATAAAGGGAATTTGGGGGCTGCTAAAAAGGGATTTTTAAAAAATTGTACTACAGGCCACCTTTTTTGTTTGCCTCTTACACGAATATTCTCCCCCCATCTCATCCATTTTATCTAAAATGCTTTTGTTGCTTTTGAAAGGGCGGGATGTTTTCCCGGTTTAAATTTTTGGGTTTTATTGTGGTCAGCACTGCCATGGGGAATCCCAGGGTTACTGGGTAAAAATTGGGGGTTTTTTTTCCTTTTTTTCCCCTTGTAAAAATCCCAAAAAGGCACTTTGTTATTAAATTCAAAGACACTCTCATAAAGTGCTCGTAAACGTTGTTTTTGAGTGCGGGGGGGAAAAAATTTCTAATCTTTTTTGGGCTTTTTTAGTATCAACAAGTGAAATTTGCTTTTGCAAGCAGAAAATTGCCTATTTTCAACATTGGTGAAATTTAATTTGTCCAGGGTGATGTTTTTTTCCCCTGAATTGAATATTGGAACAGCAAAGTTTTGACTATTTCAGACCCCAGATCCTTTTTGTACTGGTGCACCAAACCCCTTTGCCACATAGATTTTTGCCCCTTTTTTTGCCCCTTTTTAATTTGCAGAATCACAATTTCCCGAGATTTTTTTTTTCCGACTTGGCTGGCTTGCTGGGCATGTATTGGGATGAAAATTTTCAGGTCCTTTGAACCCGGGACCCAAGGGTTTCTCTCTAAAAGTAAAATTTAAATAATAGGATTGTAAAATTTTGTGCAATTTTTGAAAATTTGTTCCAGGTTTTAAATGGGTAGGGGTAAATTTGTCTGTTTTTTAAAACCTTTGCTTTCACGGTTCGCTTATATCAAAGCGAATGATTTTTTCTAAATTTTCCCCTATCTGCCCAATGACATTGTCCCCCTTTTTTTTGTGGTTTAGAAAATGGGTCCAGAAATAATTTCCCTATTGGGAAATCATACGATTTTTTTAATCCCCCCCAGCAGGAAAAGTCCCATATATGCATAAAGTTCCTCTTTTGAGATATTTTTTCCAAGGGCTTATTTTTTTTCAGAAGCGATTTGTTTTCCTTTAGGTTTGAAACCCTAATAGGAACTCTTTGCAATATTGTCAGAAAAATAAGTACAGAATTTCATCTTTTGGGGTAAAGAAAAATGGTAATTCCCCAAAAAGCTCCTTTAGCCCCGTCCCCACAATATTGTGTATTTGGGGTACGTCCGACTAATGTAGGGGTTTTCTGCCCCAAAAAAAATTCGTTTTTGGGTGTTCTACTTTTCACTTTTTGAGGGGTCCAAAAAGATTCATTCTTATCATCGAAGAATCACGGATAAGGATGTTTTGTTAAGGGGGGCAGATATTCTTCATCAGACAAAAATAGTTTTACTTTCTTTATCGCTTTTTAAAAATAAACGCTTTAATCTCTTGGTCAGTTAGACACTTGGAGGAAAACTGTTTTTTTTTTGCCCTTGCCCGGGCTAAAATGTTAGAAAATGAAATGATTTTTTTCCCCTCAACAGCTTATCTTATCCAGGTCCTTCGCAATTAGCTCACAGTGTATACTGTCCCTTTGCACTCTATATACACAGCTTTAATTTTCCCGTGTTCAGGGACCTTTAAAGGGGGTTTCATGGCCTTATAAATCCCCCCAAAAAAACACAGCATCCTCACATTTTTATTATCCCCACCCTGGCCCCTCCACCAGCCAAAATTTTGAGTACAAATAAAGAAACTTAAAAAACACAAATTTTTGGGGAAAATGTTTTAAAAAAAGGGGGGGCCAAAAAATCCCCCGTTCATACAGATGTAGTTTTCCCCAAACAAGCATTGTTACCCCATAATGCCTATGAAAAAAAATTATAAAAACAACGGTTATTATAAAACAAGGGAATACTTGAGGAAAAACCTGGATTTTAAAAATTTTAACTAAAGTAATTTTGTAGATAATAGCAAAAATGTAAGAGGGGGGCCTAAAAGGGGGTTCTGGGGTTTAAAAACCCCCGAGTTGTTTACTGTCCGGTTGTGGGTGTCGCAAAAAAATTTTCCCAAATGATTTCTTGTTTTTAGCCCTGTTTTGGGTTTAAAAGTATCCTATTTTTCTTTTTAACCCATAGTGATCCTTTTTAAAAATTTTTCCAGCGTCATTAAAGATAGGTATATCCTGAAAGGTATGTCTTTTGCAAAAAGCAGTGTTTTAAACCCATAAATTCTGATTTTTCTGGTAAAAGGGAAAAAAGGTAAAAAGAGAAAAATTCATGCAAAAAGTATATGGGACAGTTTCAAATATTTTAGCAATGGATTGAAAAGAAAAAAGGGAGTTTTTAATGTTTTTAAATAAATTTCCCTAAAACGGGGACAGTCCCCCCCAAAAACAAAAAACTCTTTTCCCTTTTTTACCCTTTTAAATTTAAACTAGAAGGGAAATATGTCTCCCCATTTTTGATGGTCCCTGGACAGGTGGAGGGGTTTTTAAACCAGGGCTTCACTCCCCAAGGCGGGCCCCAAAGGGGGGCGTAACTAAGGTTCCCCCGGTCTCTTTACTTTCCCTTTGAGGGTGAGGATGAGGGGGGTTGACCTTGACCCCCAGGTGCTATTTTAAGTGCGTCCTGGGGCAGTGCATTTTTGGGGTTTGGGGCCAAATTCCTTATTGGGGAAAAACCCCTGGAAAATTTTGGAAAAATTTGTTTTTTTGGAAAATAAGGGAAAAAAAACCCTGAGAATTTAGGGTTTTGGAAAGGGAAAAGAAGGTACTCCAAAAGGGGACTTCACACTTTATTTTCTCAAAAAAAATTTCCCCCCCCTTGTGGGTTTTTTTTTAAAGATTTTTCCCCAAATTGCTAGGCTTTTTTGGTGGGCCCATGATTGATATGGCTTTTAATTGTAATTATTTTTTCGAGGATTTTTGGGTTTGTGGTTTAAAAATTTTGTTGGTTAAAAATGGTTACTATTTACCCAAATTTCTCCCACCTTTGTTTATCTTTATTTGGGAAATTTTTGGGTTTCGGTTTTGGTTTTTTCTGATCCCAGCTTTAAAATTCACCCCCAAACCCCCGGGGGTCGTTCCCCTTGTATTTTCAGACACATCCAAAAACAAAAATTTTTAATAAAGGAAAAAGGAGAATCATGGGGATTTCTCGGCTCCAGGGGGCTTTCGGGCAGTATGAGGCTTGACCCAAGTAGGTGTTCCTTTTTGTTTCCCGGGGGTTGGGGATACCAGAAAAAATTGGGTTTGGCCCTTCAAATCAGGTTCCAAAAGAATCCCCTGACATGTTTTTTTTTTTACCCCACAAAATCACCGGTGGTGGGTTTGGGGGTTTGTTTAAATCTAAAGTGGGAAATCTGGATAGGGGAAAAAAAAAAAAAAAGGAAAACCCCCCCTGCGGCAGGGGTTAGTTTCAATTCATTACACAGACTTTTGACATATTTTGAAAAAGGGTTTCTTCCCCTCCCACTCAACTGTTGGAAGTTTTTCCAAAATTTGGCGGGCCTAAGAAAAAATATCCAAAAGGGTGTGAGCCCAAGTGGGGGGCCTAGGGGGGGTTTTTGACGAGAAACGGGCGATGGGTAGGATCTTTTTTTCCCCCCCCTTTTTTTTTTTTTTTTTTTTTTTGGGGGGTGATGTTTCCTTACGGGCTTTGGGGGAATTTTGTTTTTGATTTGGCATTCATCCCTGGGATCTTTCCGAGCTCTGGGGAGGGTAGGGAGGGGTGAATTTCCAAAGGTCAGCTCCCACTTAGCTTCCAAATGTTTCTGGTTACTTCTGCTGTGAACCAGGTCCTTGATCGGATTTCTTTTAACTTCTGGGGACCCGGTTTTGAAACACAAAATTCAATCGCAGTTTTTTTTACAGTAGTTTTTGCAGTATTTTAGGGACTGGGTAGGCCAGGCCCCCGGAAAAAAATTTATCCACCCCCACTAGGCATATTTGTATTTTCCACTCTGGCAACCGTTTGTGGTAAATCGGGATCCTTTGGGAAAAAGGGTAAAAGGTTTGGCCAGAGCTTTTGTAGAATTTGTCCCCAGTCCCCTGGGTTACAAGAAATTTGGCATTATTTCCAACTTTTGGAAAAATTTTTGTTTGGGGGTCGAAATTTCCCCGGTTTGCCAGGATATATCTTATTAAGGGAAGAAATCTTTTGGTTTTTTTTCCTCTGTGTGTGATGCCTTGGGGCCCATTGGATTACAGCGGAATAAAAGGGCCATTCGTGGGCCCAAATTTTAAATCTTCTTTCCCCCAAATTTAAATCCTGTGCTTCTCAGCTCCCTTTTCCCTCCCAACTCCCCCTTTTCCTTTTGGGCTTTTTTGGGGTTTGAAATTAGGTCTCGCGGGCCCAGACTGGGTTCATTTATATTTCTTCCTTTTTTTCTGTTCTTCATCCTTTTCTTTTTTTCCTTTCCTTTTAATTTTTTTCTTAGTTTCCCTTTTTCTCTTTCTTTTATCTTTTCTTTTTTCTAGCTTCTTTTTTCTGTTCTTGTGAGTACGTATACACCCATTTTCCGGGTTTTCTTCAAATTATGGGAGGAGTGCTGCGGCCTTTGCGGCCTGATAAGCTTTGGGTTTTTCCCCTTTGGGGCCTCCTCTGTTTCCTTTTTTCCCATGAGTTTTGGGTTTTTAAAGGGACACCCCATTTGGGGCCCGGCAGTGGGGGAGCTTTTCATAAAGGTCCTGAACAGCCCTTTTGGGTTTCTTAAATTGGCGTTCCACTAGTTTTGGGAAAACCTTGCGGGGCCCACTTTCCCCGGGAAGTCAGGGCCACCATATATGTAGGCGAGTCGGTGTATTGTTCCCAGTTTTTTTTCCTTCAGGAGCTTGCAGTTTCTGTTACACCCCAGATTTAAACTTCTGGGCCGACATACTCAAAGGAAAAGATGCAGCCTTTTCGGTTTCATAAAAGGAAACCACACCCAATTTCCTGTAGGGAAATGTCCTTGTTCATCGGGCATTTTCTGGCCCAATCTTTTGAAGAAGATTTTAAAATTTCGGGTTTTTCCAGTTTGGGAAAAACAGGGGACGGGTGGGAAGGGGGGAAGTTTACCCTCCATCGGGGTTAAAGGCAGCCCTGATCATTAGAAGTGTCTTCATCTTCTTCTTGGTGATATTCAGGTCTCCATTTTTCCCCCCCTTTGGGAGAGGGAAGCAGGGGTGGCTGGGGGGGGTAGTCCCATTTTTCCCAAGGGGGTTTACTTTTTTCAGGCTTCATTTAATGAGCATTAAAAGTAAAGGTTACGTTGTTTTTGAGGGTGAGGTTTTTGGGATTGTTTCAAACCCCTTGAAGGTAAATGAGGTGCCAATTTGTCACGGGGATGTCCCAATATGATTTTCTTGAATCTTGTAAAAGAAGGAGTTGTGAAAGCAAACAGCTTAGGAAAAGTAGGAGCAGTCTGTGAAACCGGATCTATCTTGCTTTAGTAGTATCCTAGAGGGGCTCATACGAAACTCTATGTTTTTTAGCCAAAAACCCCGAGGCCTGGCCATGATTTGGAAAAGAAAAAAGGGGGAATGGTTGTGAGTAGTCCGGGGGTACCCCGAGCGGAGTTCGAGAATAAGTTTTTTAGGGCTCAAAGGGAAACAGGGCCCCTTGCCTAGGTGCCAGTTGGGGGTTTGAGAAATGTCCTGGAAAAAGGAAAAGAGATTTTGCATTGGCTAGAGGGTTGGGTATCCTTTTTCGGCCGTATGTGATTTGGCCCGAAATGCTGTGTTGTTTGAGGTAGTAGGTGAAGGGATGGAAAAGACAGCTTTCATATGGTATCGTAAGGTGTTTTTTTGCTTTAGGGTATACAAAGTCCAAGAAAAAACAACTTTGTACAAACCCCTTGCAGTTTAGGGCTTAGAAACCCCTTTCAGTTGTTTGGGTGCTAAAAGTTAAGAAAGGGGGGGGCTGAGGAACTTGTTTCAAAAATAGGGGAAAGGGAAAGGGGCACAGAGTATATTTAAACCACATTTTGGGGGGGTTGTTTCTTCAAAAGGGGTTCCCGCATCCAAGGTTGCAGACAGGATGAAGGCTTGGGGTGAATTGATTTGGAGAAATTTTGGGCCCCTTTTAGGGAAATTGTCCGGGGGAATTTATACCCACAAAGTGAAGCAATGGAATTGAGAATCCTTGTGTAAAGGGACCCCTGAAGAAACATTGCTAAAAATCTTTAAAATGTGGGAAACATGTAGCAAAATTGAGGGCACTTGGCTGAGAAGTACATTTGGGGTTGGGGACCACAGGGGGCTCAAAGCAGTAAAAGCATTCACTTTCTCTTTAAAACTTGAACCCAAAAAATTTTTTTTGTGGTTCACCAGGGACAACCTTCTTGCGAACAGGGAACAAGGGGGTATTAGCAGGTGAAAAGCAGTAGATGAGAAATCCTTTGTTCAGGAAGGTGTTTTTTTTTATTTTTAGAGAAAAATTATTGGTCATGTTCAAGAGAATTGGGGGAAAACGGGAGGAGGGCCGGGCGCTTTTTAGGAAAACATGGACTGGGGCAACAGGAAAAGGGAAACCCAAAATCATCGGGCCTTGTTTACCTTAAATTTGGGAGATTGATTTTTAAAAATTCTTGAGGAATGTAAGGGATCGTGGATGATTAAAAAAAGAGCTGGGGGAGCTTCCAATTTCAAGGGAAAATTCCCTAGATAAAGGAGAATCAAAATCCCCAAAAAAATTCCAGGAATATATTGATAGTAGTTTTCATTTTTTTTAAAAAGATCTGTCCAAGAAGTTTTGGAGGACAGGTAGGTGGGAAAAGAGTAGTTTGATAGGAGTCCCTGATGTCCAAAGGAACCGGATTAGCAAGCCCAAATTTTAGTTGGGCAAACCATTTCCCCTCCCGCAAAGGAAAAAGTAATCTGGGGAAAGGAGAATCCGGAGGGGAATTTTTGAAGTTTTTGGGGGCAGGGTCCCGGTGAACCCGTTTTCTACAAGAAAAGGAAGTTGGGGGCCCCTTGATTGGGCCAGTTGAAGTTTAAAAAAAAGGTCCAGAATGAGTTAGAGGAATTATCTGCTGAATGGGACAAGGGGGCAGAGAAAACAGGCTTGCCAAATCCTTTGCTTGAGGAGGGTTGGAAGTGAATTGTGATGGAGGAGGAAAGGGGGTGGCCCGTTGACCCCCTCATCCCGTATAAACTTTTGAAATTGGATTGTAGTAGGTGTGAGGTTCCCGTGAAGGGTTTTTTTGAGGGGGAGGTCTGAGTTGTGTTGTTTAGTTTTAAATTTTTGTGTGTGGAGGGGCCCGGGAAAACCCGTAACTGAGGGTTTTGGGTCTGATTTTGGAAATTTTGAGGAAAAATTTTTGTCTAGGAGAAAACCCGATTACGTGCGGGGGTTGGTTCGGTGTGTGGAAGTGCCAGGTCTTGGGGTTGTAAAAAGAGCTTTTGAGGTTTTTCCCCCGTCCCTTTGGGGGGAAAAAACCAGTTGAAAAACCGGGAATTTTTTGTAGTTGTTTTTCCCGGGAAAAATTTCATTTGGTTTATAGAGGATAGGATCGGAACGTGTTTTTGGAAGGGCGGGGTACCTTAGAAAATCTTTTTCGTTTGGGTGAGAGAAATCGGCCCTTTAGACAGCAAGGAAAACCCGGTTTTTTCAATGGAGGGGTTGTTGGCTTCCTGGAGTTCAAACCCTATTCGGGGCGACAATTTCAAAATATTGTCGAATTGGTTTAAGTTGGGCCTTTTTAACAAACGGGGTGCCAAATAAACGTTGAAAAAAAATTTTGTATTGGAGTCAAGGGCCATTTTTTTCTTGGAATGGGAAAGCAGCAATTGTTGTAGAATTTTTCTTTCAGTTTCTTTGGGGCCCTTTATGGAAATTTAAAAGAAGGTTTTAGACTGGCCCAAACGGGTTTTTTGGCCCCCCCCCGGGAAAGAAAATCTTTGGCAGGAAATCCTTCCCAGATGAGTTTAAACATAGGTTCTTCAAAAAGATTTTTCTTGCAGAGCAGGGCTTTTTTTTTGGGTTTGGCCGAAGGATTCCGCTTTTTTGGTTTGCAAACTGATACAGGTCTTTTCCCGTTTTAGAGTAGGTTTTTTTGGGTTTGAGAAAAAAGCACGGGAAAATGGGATTGGAATTTTGTCGGGTTCCCGGGAAATGGGTCAAAGGTTATTGATTGGGGGGGATTTTAAAAAGGGACATAAATTGGTTGGTCTTTGGGTTTAAGAATTATTTGAGGGGAAAGGCAGGAAGCGAAATGAATCCCGGGGGGAGTGGGTGGAAGAATTGTTGGCGGGGATCAAAGGAGAAAATAGGGATAAAAAGGTTGTGGTGGTTTGGGAAAGGCTTCCCAATCAAGAGCAAATCAGTGGCAGGAGAGGTGGAGCTGGTAAAAAAGGGAGCATTGAAGTCCCCGCGGATTTTTCCATTAGGAGAGATTTGGGGTCTTCTGTGTTTTGGAAATGAAGTGTAAGTGTAACCAAGTGTGCTTCCCGGGTTTTGGCCTTTGGCCCCCCCCCCCCGGGGGGGGGGCCCCACAACAATCCTTTTTTCCCCAAGGGGTTTTGGGGGGGTCCATGGGTTTCCCGGTTTTAAACATTGAGTAAGGGGCTGGGACACTCGCATTGACGGGAATCAAAAAGGCCCGCGTAATGAGGGGTTAACAGAGGGCTTAAAATTATTTTCTTGTGCCCCAGCCAGTATATTGCGAAGGGTTTTAGTCAGCGGCTAACACAAATTTTCTTTTGATAAAGTGTTTTATATGGGCCCACAACCCTTTTTAAGATTTAGTTACATTTTAAATTGCCCCCAGGGGTACCAGAAAAAAGGGGGAAAACCGGGGAAGGCCCAGTGCCTTTTGGGCCCGGAAAGAAGGGCATCACAAAGCTTTTGTATTCAGTTTTCCCCCGTGACGAGCAAGGGCCGGGCTTCCACCTAAAAGTTTTTTGATGGAAATTGTAGGGTTGGGCAAAAGCAGTAGTATCTTGGAAAAACAATTTTGTCCCTTTTTTTAATTAATTTTTAGTGTGGTAGAAAAAGTCCCAGATAGAGGGAATTTAAACATTGATATATTTTTTTTCTGGTAGTTTCCCCCACTGGGGTCAGGGGGCCCGGGCATCTGGTAGTGAAATGTGGTCTGTATTTAAATTTAGCTGCATTTATCATCTGGGGGAAAAAAATTACAGTATCTTAAATTTTGGGATCAGAAATTCTTTTTAGGGGTCATTTTTAGGGGGGGAGGCCTCCAACCCGCAATAGGCAACTTTTAAAAAACCTCTCAGTATCCTTTGGGAAATGCCCCAAAATTTAGAATAAAGGGAACAGATGAGGAAGGTATATAAAAAATTCCCGAAGCAGTGAGCAGTGGGTTTGAGTGGTTTGGGATAGCAGGTGCACCCGGGAAGGATTGCATGAAATAAGTGCAAACTGCATTTTCGTGAGAACTGTTGGGAAATTTTGGGTGTATCAAGATGGATGCGGTAGGCCTGATTGTAAAAGAGCAATATGGCCCTTGGGGGTAGGAAGTTTGGGTGTTGCAAATGGCCCGGGCCTCAGGAAGTGGGGGAAATTTTTCTCCGCAAAATTGGGCGACAAAAGGAAAAGGAGAATTTTTTGTACCCAAAATGGTGCCCATGGGGGGAAGAGGAGGGCTTTGTTTTGTATCTCCGGTGGAGGGGAGGTGAGCTACAAACCCAAAAAGGCCGATGGAGGGAAAATAGGTGTTTTCGTATTTGGGGGAGAGGGGGAAAGGGAGGGAGAGGGAGGGGTTGGTTGTGCCCTCCACAGCTTTAAAACAATATTCCCGCAGAAATTGGGTTTTTGTTTTTCCACAAATTGGGGGTTGGTCCAAATGGGGATTTGTTTGGAGGTGGTTCTGGCATGAGGCATAAAATGTTAAGGTTTAAAAATTTTCCCCCCTTTTTTCATTGCAAATTTAACTTCAAAATAATTGTCCTTTTTCAAGGCGACTGTGTTCTATGGGAAAGCTAGGCTTTTTTGGTTTCAAATTTTTTATCATCAAAATTAAACCCCTTTTAACCTTTCAAAACTTGTTCCCATTTTGGGGAATTGTAGACGCCCCCTTGGGGGAAATTTTCAAATTTTCATTAATTTTGTACAAACAAAAAAATTTTTTCTTTTCCCTTTTGCCCCCATTTTCTGTGAAGCTGTAAAACCTGAATTTAGAAATTTTATTTTGAATTTAAAAATTTTTTGAAAAAAGGGCATATTGAGATCATTAATAAGGGGCCCCCAATGAAATGTTCTGTGGTTAAAAATGCCCGCACGAAGAAAGGGGGGTGCCCCGCGGCTGAAAAAAACCAAATTTTCTACGCTCGCCAAAATTGGAAAACATGTTTTGAAACCCTTTTAGGGCCCCAAAACAGTTGACTCAAAAAAAAAGCTTTCGTTTCGTTTTTAAAAAAAAAGTATTCTCAAGGGCCCCCCAAAATGGTTTGAACGAAAAGAAAATAAAAATAGAAAACAGATGGGGGGACAGCGTTGGGATCAGCCCCTTTTTGATCTAAACCCCCACGCTAAAGTAGGAAAATGGCATTACGGGTGTAGTCACCAGTGGGAAAAAAAACCCCCTACGCTGTCCCCCAATACAAAGGGCCAGATCAACTGGTTAAATCTTTTTTAAAAATATGGGGGGATCAGGGTGAAACGAGCTAGGGCTCCCCCACCTCCTCGCTGGTCTTTTTAAACGCAAGTTTTATCAGCCCGAAACCCCCAAATTCACCCCAGGGTCAACCCCCGGGGGGGGATCTTTGAAAGACCCTAGGAGTAAAAGAGACCAAATTCCCCGATGTTCCCCTTTCATCGGGCCCCGGGGGATTGGGAAACAGGGGAGTTCGGATACTGCTTCCTTAGAATTTTATTTTTTTCCCCAGTGCTTTATGAATAAGATTTTAGCACTTTTCATAAAAAAAGTAAAAAAATTCCCCCTAACCCCAAATTTTGAAAACGAAAAGAAAAGTCCCTTTAAACAAAAACCTAACGGCCGCTTTTCCTTTACCCCGAAATTTTTTAAGAAGAAAAAATTTTTGAAAATCAAAATAAGCACAGACACAAAATTTTGACAAATTTTTTAAAGCATTTTAAGATTTCCCTTTTCACTATGGGGCAAATGGGCACTCTGTTCAGTGCCGCGGGAAAAAAAGGGAAAATTGCTGTTGAACACCCTTTTAACAGTGAAAATTCAGTGAAAATTTTTGAAAGTCAGGGTAACTGTTTCACCATAAATCTCAAAAGCAATTTTAGGAAAAGACCAGAGAAAAAAGGAAGGGAGCAAGGGCTTCGGGCCCAAATTTTTAAAAAGAGGCCCAAGAGACCTTATCAGGTGAGCCCCCGGACTGGGGAAAACCGACGGTCGAGCAAAATAGGCCCGTCAAAAAAGGAATAAGTCACTGATTTCAAAAAGGGAAAAGGGAAAAAAACTTTCCCGTAATTGGTGAGGGTCAGTCCATCGGCTCCCAGATTGGAAGGGCCCTTTGGGGGGATGCCCCCAGGGAAAAGGAGACAGGGGCTCCTTTTGGGTTTTTTTCCCCTTTTTTTTGAGAGTCAGACACAATGAAAGAGTAAGTTTAAACCCCTTTTTTTTTCTGTTTCCTTTTCCAAATTTTCCACTCCCCCCAAATTGGGGTATTTGCTGTTACAGCAGTTTTAAGGAAGACTTCCCACATGGGTTTTTCTGGAAAGCAATTTTTGTTTAAAAACAGGGAGTACAGACAAATTTTTTAAAACAATTGTTACGTAAGAAATTTTTCCTTGCACGTGGGGTTTTGATCATTGGGTTTAAATTTACATTTGATGGGATGAGTTAATAAGATATGAGTTTTATTTGGGTTTGTATACATTTTTTTCAGCTTTGCATAATGTTAAACCGTCCAGGGTTTTAAACCGCCCCAGTTTTTTACTGTCCTGGATGGGTGGGTGTCGCAACAAATGTCCAAATGATTTCGTGTCATTAAATTGCTTTGCTTAAGCTATCCCATTTTTTCTTTTTTAAAACCCCTAGTGGGCTCCATTTTAAATGTCTCCCGGTTTATTTTTAAAATAGGTTTATCCCGAAGGTTTTGTCTTGCAGAAGCAGGTTTGCATTTTTTTGCCTATAATATTTTGATTTAAATTGGTCAAGGGAAAATAGGTATAGAGAATAAATTTTTGCAATTAAATATATAGATCGAGTTTTATATGTAAGCAATGGATATGAAAAGCACAAACAGAGTTCTAATGTTTTTCAATCAATTCCCACACCTGACAATGTCACCAACTAGTAAACTGTAGCACGTCTTCTTCACAATGTGAAACACACATTCCATCAGTCATCTATTAACATTAGTTCATCAATACGTCTGCTGTATCTCTATTAAATCTTTTCAGGCCTTACAGCCAAATATATGGGGTCCCCACCCATTACTACTTCCTATTTTTTTAACATATTTGTGGGCCCCTTTTTGATTAGGGCCATGACAGGGGTACTGCCCGTACTGCCCTGTTGGCACCCCTGGCGGTAGCAGCCACTATGGGGCCTTGCATTCTGAGGTGTCCCAAAAGCCCCTTTGACACATGAGAAGCACCGGTATATGGGAAATGGCACATGGTAACTGGCATGGGTGCCAATTGGGCAGTGTCCTGTGAGGGCCCTATCAAAAAAAGGGCCCAGTGATATTGGTTAAGACTAGTAGGGGTTTGGGTGGGGGCTCCATTTGATTTCAGCTGCATGGGCCCTGAATGGTTAAGATAAAATGACTGACAGAAGCACCTGGTTCACTGCATCCCCTATAACTACAGTACATAGCTCATAGCTGAACCTCCTTGTTTCCCATTGGGATGTTCTTGCTGCCACCACATATATGACATATTCTTGGACCCTTATGAAAAAAATGGTAGGGGGCTCCTGCCAGTTACCATGTGTCATTTCCAATACCAGCGTCTTTTTATGTGTCAAAGGGTCCCCGTATTAGCTGCTAATGCTGCACCTCGTATAGATACGCAGTCCTCATCTTTTTAGTTAGCAATTTAAAGGAATTAATTATTTTAGCCTGTGAATTTTTTTCTGTGACTCTTAGAGCCAAATTGTCTTCACTAAGTAGTTCGACATATCCATTTTACTGTTATGGAAGGTAATTGTGGCTTCTCCTCAAATGTGTTAGTACAAAAATTAACCAGAACATAATCTCCCATTGACTTTAATGGGGTTTGGTGTTCGGTTTAGCGTTTGGCCTGAATTTTTCAAAATTCAAGTTTCGGCCTGAACTAATTTTGCAGGGAAAAATAAGATAATATGAATATATTATGTTCCAGCCTAAGGTTAAACACAGAAAATGTCAGTTACAAAGGTGGTGATCACTAAAGAACCAGGCTTATAGCCAAACACATAGGGCACATATTATCATTAGAGATGGGCGAATTTCTCAACAAAAAGAAAGAGAAAAAAAACAAAAAAATAAAAATCTTTTTTTTGTTTGGTTCACTTGCCGCGAAATTTCGACAAAATTCGTTTCGGTCCGAATTACTAGATCGGCACGAATCACGTAAAAACAGCTATTTCCAGGCTGCTCAGAGCCTGCAGGGTGCTGTAGACGTTGTGCCATGCCTAAATATGAGAGGGAGCTTGGTTTGGTCTTCTATACTAATGTTGTGTTTTAGTATGACACTCGCACATGGACTGCCGCCGCTCTTAGAATCGCTTCACTATAAAATGCCCTGGGCACTTATGGGTGCAAAACTGACCACAAACCTGACGCAGCAACGTAGCCTGATAAAGTCATGGGGTGACAGCAAAAGCTGAAAAAACAAACTGAGAGCTTAGGTGGCAACATTAGTGGACAGAGTGTGGAGGGTGACGGCAGGCAGCCTACTAGCAGCATGAGGTCAGACTGTGGGCACAATGCATTCTGGAGTGGCAAAACATGTCCAGGCCGGGCAGAGTGGCACAATGACAGTGTGGAGGTCTCGGGTGGGTCAGCAGATGAGGCTAGAGGCAGTGGCACAATGACAAATTTGGAGCTGGCAAAAAGGAGTAGGGCCAATGAGTGGTACAATGACAACCTGTGTGGAGGGCACGGCAGGGCAACAAGGCAGCTCAAGCATAGGTCAGACAGTGGCACAAGGACACAGTGTGGAGGGCACGGCATGCTAGCCCAACATCAGCAGCATGAGGGCAGACTGTGGCACAATGACAATTTCTGGAGGTGCGCAAAAAACAGGTGTTAGCCACAGTGGTGGAGGGCCCGGCAGCAGCCACGCAGCACATGAGGTCAGGAAAGTGGCACGATGACAACAGTGTGGAGGGCACGACAGGAGGTCACAGGAGCAGCATGTGGTCAGAGAGTGGCACAATGACATTGTCTGCAGGTGGCAAATATAGAATTAGGCCACAAGAGCGGCACAAATGACTGAGAGCGGAGGTCACGGCGGCAGCAGCTTGAGGTCAGGCAAGTGGACAATGACAGAGAGTGGAGGTGATGACAGGGTAGCAACAGCATGAGGGTCAGAGGTGGGCACCAATGACATTTCTGGAGGTGGCAAAATCAGTACAGGCCGCAGAGTGGCACAATGACACAGTGTGGTATGTCACGCAACAGCACCAGCAGCAGCAGCATGAGCACATAGAGTTGCACATATGACAGGAGTGTTGAGGTGGGTGGCAATACAGTCCTGGTAAAGAGGTGGTAGGCAGATGGATGAAACTATCAGCAGATGTGTGGCATCAGGCGGGTGGCGGCATCAGAATAGTGGCTGAGGCAGGTAGTTTGAACCCAGACTGACGCCTAAGGCATTGGTGTGTGGAAATCCTGGCCGATCCACGCCTGATTCATCTTGACAAAGGTCAGTCGTTCAACATTTCCCGTGGACAAGCGGGTTCTCCTTGGGGTAACGATGGCCCCCGCCGCACTGAACACCCGCTCTGATGCCACACTACTGGCCGGGCAGGACAGCTTCTCCACTGCAAACTCGGCAAGTTGCGGCCACACATCCAGTTTGGCTGCCCAGTAGTCCAGCGGATCTTCTAACTGGGGTGGCAGAGTGCTGTCCAAGTAGGCCACAACCTGTTGGTTCAGGGAATGCTCCATGTCCTGCTGCTGCTGCTGCTGGTGACTGCCCTCCTCACTAGGCGGGTGAAGGAAGCTGCTCATTAGTGACTCCAGACTTAGGTTACTGCTGATGGAGCTGGTACTGCTCCTACCCCCCCACCTTCCCCAGCAGCCGCGGCAGTAGTACGTGAGCGCTGAGGAACCCCCCGGTCAGACCTGTCAGAGGAGGGACGATGCCGCACATAGGCAGCGGCCAACTGATTACGGAGGATTTCCCTATAGTATTTGAGTTTGTCTTCCCTCTCAATAGCTGGGAAAAAGGCTCCCATTTTGGACCGGTAGCGAGGGTCCAATAGGGTGGAGAGCCAGAAGTCATCCCTCTGCCGGATGCTGACTATTCGGCTGTCACTAGCCAGGCAAATAAGCATGCTGCGGGACATCTGCACAAGTGACTCCGAGGGGCTCCCTGCCTCCATTTCCACTGTATACTGCCACGGTGCTTGGGAGTCATCTGCCTCGTCTTCCTCATCTCCATCCACCTCCTCCAGCTGCTCCTGCTCCTCCTCTCTTGTCACCTGGGTAGAAAATCCACTCATTTCACCAGACAATGCTTCTGCTCCAATGTCCTCCTCCTCCTCCTCCTCCATTTCAGTCCCCACCGGACTCATGTGGCCACGAGATGTAGTCGCCACATCTCCAGTCCCCTGCCCAGACAGATTTTTCAGCATCTGTTCCAGGACATGAAGCAGTGGAATGACGTTATTCATCCCGTAGTCCTGGCGACTGACAAATAACGTGGCCTCCTCGAATGGCCTCAACAAACGGCAGGTGTCACGCATGAGCTGCCACTGGCTGACATCAAAGTTACACAGGGGAGTACTTCTGTCTGCCTGGATCATCAAAAAATCGTTAATGGCCTTTCTCTGTTCATACAGTCGGTCCAACATGTGCAGGCTGGAATTCCAGCGGGTGGAAACATCGCATATCAGAGCGTGTTGGGGGAGGCCGTTCTGCCGCTGCAACTCGAGGAGGGTGTTCCTGGCTTTGTACGAATGGATAAAGTGCATGCACAGTTTCCTGGCCATTTTCAGAATGTTCTGAAGATCGGTGGAAGACTTCAGGAACCTTTTTACAACCAGATTGAACACGTGCGCCATGCAGGGCGCATGGACCATCCCTCCTCGGTGCAGCGCGGACACCATGTTCCTCCCATTGTCCGTCACCATGGTTCCGATTTGCAGTTGGCGCGGAGAAAGCCACACATCGATTTCTTGCTGCATGACGCGGAGCAGTTCCTCCCCTGTGTGACTTCGTTCGCCGAGGCAAGCTAGGTGTAGAACTGCGTGACACCGCTGTGCCCTACACATGTGGTATGATGGAGCAGTACTTGTGGAGGCTGAGATGGTGGTGGTGGTGGAGGAGGAGGAGGCGGACATTGGCGCAGGAGCAGCAGTTTGACAACGTGGATGAGAAAGCGGCGTCTCCTGTACCAGTTGTTTGTGTGTAGGGCAGGAAGCACATTAACCAGTGCGTAAAGGACATGTACTGGACCTGACCTTAGTTACTGCCTCCAGACGTCCGCGGGCCTGCCGTTTACCTTGGAACAAAGATAAGTCTTGGACTGGCCCACTTGTGTTCTGTTTTTTATGAAAGTGCTGTACTGCCTTTTTGGAAAAGAAATTACGGCTTGGAACTCTCCCATCTCGGCTCGGCACAAGCCATTGTTTCTCTGAATGGTGCAGAGTCCACCTCTTTGGAAAGGGAGGGGACTGCTCGTACCAACAACTTGGACAGGAGCACGGTTCAGCTGCTGCACCTTAGGATGGTTGGACGCATTTGTTGTCTCTTTACAATGCCTCTCTGAACGACTGCTGGCGCAATGGAGTAGCGAGGAGCAGGAGCTCTGGACGGGAGAGAAGTAAAAGAGAAACAGCTGCCTTCGGCAGGGGGGAAGGGGTTGGGTGGTGCCTTGACTGGCTGAAATGGCATGCGTCGCCACTGGCCGCTGCTGCTGCTCAGCTGGCAGGATGAACATCCACATCTGAGCCACGTTTCTACAGGCCTCCGGATGGTGACGCTGCATGTGTGGACGCAGGGACGTTGGGCCAACGGGTTTGCTCCCTGGGTCCACGCTTCACTTTCTTGCCCACAGATTTACATATACCCATATACGGCTCCTCAGGTGTCTTAGCAAAGAACTGCCACACCGCCGTGTAGCTGATTTTACCGCCAACGCTCCGCACTGAGTACTATGCGCCGCTGACTCGCTGAGCCCTGGGCCGGCTAACTGTCTTGGACATGCGAAGCGGAGTTTTCTACCCGTGGACGCTTGGCTCCCGACCTCACACTGCTGCTACCCTGCTGACTCACGGCCCACACAACCCACTTGCTGCTGCGCCGCTGCCTGACGCGCAAGCTGACGCCCTCTTCTCCTGTCGATGTGAAGCCCTTGTTCACTCGGCTCCCGTTGTGCAGTCGGCTCATTCATCATCTATTTGTGTTTCAGCGTCACTATGTCTCATCACCGGTCTTGGTAAGCCGAGGCTGACCCCTCACCACATGCCTCCCATGCCAATCGTCCACATCTATACTTTGCGCATACTGCAAGAAAGCTGGGGATATTGGCCCCATTTCTTCCGCTGACCAAGTAGCCCGCGACTGCCTCCTCCTCAAATTGTTCATCCTCAGCTATATAGTGGAGCTGATGACCAGCACCACATAGTAGATCCCTGGCTGAGCGGAACTGGAGGGACAGAGGGGGCTGAGGGACAGGTGAGGGCCGCTGACCCAGTCCCAGGCCTGCCACACTAAGTGTTGTGTCTGAGGTTCCCCACCGTCGCTCGCGCTGGGTTGTCACGATGTACAATATGGGAGGAAGAGGATGTCCTAGGTCAACAATCAAGAACCCTTGGGTTGCTGAACAAACACTCACGGCCGCTAGATGTCTGCGGCAGTTGGGCCTCACCGAGTGACCCCTGCTGCGACGTCCCTTGCTGTGCTGCGACCTGGGCCCGTTTCAGTAATGTTTGTGCCCACCTGACCACTCGCAGTTGCGTGCTGGTCAACCTTCTGTATGACTTACTGTTTGGTCTAATATGTACAGACACAATGAGTCCAGCGTTTGATGTAGCTTTGAACTATGATAAAGTTACCACCCCTGTTTTTGACTCCAAATGAACCCAGTACAAGCTTGGGTAAAACCTTTGTTATAATTGCGCTCCACAAATGGCAGAAAAATTTACTTGTATGTGGCGTTATCAAGCACTGTGTGTTTTATATAAATGTAAAAGCACAAAACAGGCTTATATTAACCTTCGCTTCGTGTATTATGCTACAAGAAAATTTGTATATATTTCGGTGTTGAGAAAGGAGGTTTTATTTTTGTCTGCATGCAGCAAAACAACGCTTATTAACCGGATGTAAATTGCGCAATAGAATTGAGCCACCCTCAAACTAGTAGCTTGTAGCGTATTACAATGCGCGTTTTTTCTACGCATACAAAACAAGTGATAAAATTGAATAACCTTTGCTTGTGAATTAGAGAGACGCGAGAGCTACCAAAAAATAATATATATTTTGGAGTTGAAAAAGACGGTTTTTTTTGGTCAGCACACCAGCAAAACAACGCTTAATAAACCCTGGATGTAAATTTGCGCTATTGAATTGAGCCACCAAAACTAGTGCTTTGTAGCGTGTTACAATGTGTATTTTCCGCACACAAACAAGAGATAAAATTGTAATTAACTTGCTTGTGAATTAGGCTACCAAAAAAATATATATTTGGCGTTGAAAAGACGGTTTATTTTTGTCAGCACACCAGCAAAACAACGCTTAATTAACCCTGGATGTAAATTGCGCAATAGACTTGAGCAACACAAACTAGTAGCTTTGTAGCGTTGTTACTAATTGGGCATATTTTCTACATCCACTCATCAAGAGATTAAATTGTAATTAACCTTTGCTTGTGAATTAGGCTACACAAAAAAAAATTTTATATTTGGGAGTGAAAAGACGGTTTATTTTTGTCAGGGGCACAAAACACAGTCAAATCAACGCTTATTAGCTGGATGTAAATTGCGCAATAGAATTGAGCCACCACAAACTAGTAGCTTTGGTAGCGTGTTACATTGGTGTATTTTCTATGCCAACAACAAGAGATAAAAATTGTAATTAACCTTTGCTTGTGAATTAGGTACCAAAAAAAAAATATATATATTTGGCGTTGATAAAAGTCGGTTTTTTTTTGTCATGCACACCGCATAACAACGCTTAATTAACCCCTGGATGTAAATTGCCAATAGAATTGAGCCACCACAAACTTGTAGCTTTATAGAGTGTTACAATGGCACGTTTTTTCTACGCACACAACAAGAGATATTAATGTAATTACCTTTGCTTGTGTATTAGGCTACAAAAATATAATATTTATATTTGGCGTTGAAAAAAGAAGGTTTATTTTTGTCAGCACAGCAGCAAACAACGCTTGAATTAACCCCTGGATGTAAATTGCGCTTAGAATTGAGCACCCAAAACTAGTAGCTTTGTAGCGTGTTACAATGGGTTTTTTCTACGCCAACACAAGAGATAAAATTGTAATTAACCTTTGCTTGTGAATTAGGCTACAAAAAAAATATATATATTTGGCGTTGAAAGGACGGTTTTTTTTTTGTCAGCACCTCAGCAAAACAACGCCTTAATTAACCTGGATGTAATTGAGCAATAGAATTGAGGCAGCCAATATTGTAGTGGTATTTGTAT
Organism: Phyllomedusa bahiana; assembly: GCA_025379985.1. Classification (NCBI taxonomy): domain Eukaryota; kingdom Metazoa; phylum Chordata; class Amphibia; order Anura; family Hylidae; genus Phyllomedusa; species Phyllomedusa bahiana. The sequence goes on along the minus strand of JAODAL010019444.1, from coordinate 34,048 downwards.
TGTAAAAACGCTGTTTCTTTTAATGAATTCAAACCAGGACTGGTTAGATCCCACTTGATATTGAATGTTATGCACGCTGAAACGTCGCGCCCCACTACACGCACACTGCGTTCTCACAAAGAGAGATAGAGAGATATATAAAAATCGAATAGAACATTCAGAGAACAGTCTTGAGACAAGCTGAGACACCCACATAATCGCTGCATGTAAAATAGTTCTTCAGAAAGCGCTATCACCCGCAGCGCACCTTCCCTGTCAGTACAGTGGAGAGGAGTGTGAGCTCCCTGCGGCGCGCTGGTCTTATATTTGTTGCAGGTGGAGACTGAATCCCGACCGGTCTCTGATTGGCTTCACCTCTTCACATGTTGCAGGCCTATGCCCTTCTTCCTCCCAGAGTGCTTTGCCCATGTAACGCCATGTGCTCGCAGCCATTTTTTCAATCAAAGCACACTTCGTTCATACCGAAGTACCCCAAAGTTCGACTTCGTTACGAACCGATGTTTTCTTGAATTCTAACGAATTACCACTTCGTTAGAACTTTGATTCGACCCATCTCTACCTACACTCACCTCCATATAGAGACCACATAGACGGTCATTACACTAGTCGAAATCCCTAATGAAGCTTTTATGCTATCTATACATACATGAAAAAACTTTGAGACTCTCGGTTCACATATCATGATCAGAACATGTTTAAGCTGCCCACGACTTCATCGTGGTCTCACATCGGGCAGTCCTATCCTAGCTTTACCTCGCAATCGAGCCAATCAAGGCCTATAATTGGGTCACCGACCTCATTTATTCAGAGAGAAAAATAAAAAACACCCAACTGCAAGCTGCCCTTCTTATGACGCATGTGAGTCGTGGGCGGGGACAGAATCACAATGGAAGCACCCCTTCCTTTCCATATAGGTTAATATCAATGTACACCAAAGTTTAACGTATGTTTCTGCAACACAAAACAAATTTCTGAAATATACGTATGCAAAACCTGGGTGCCACTGGCAGGGCTGCGCACACATGTTAATTATCTAATGTACACACAAGACTCGCCCGCCAGCGGCACATTTCTGCAAAAAAGGGCATTACATCTACGTCGAAATCCCTAAAGAAGCAGTTTATGCTATCAATCATACTTGAAAAACCTTCGTGACTCTTCGGTTCTCATATCTGTTCAGAACATGTTTAAGCTGCCCTACGACTTCAACGTGGTCTCAATCGGGCAGTCCTCAGTTTAACCTACAACAACGCCATATTGAGACCACAATATCGTGCTCTGACACTGGCTCAGGATAACCTACAACACCTTCATATAGAGTCCTACTTAGGTGGTCAGACACCATGCTCTGGTATAACCTACAAACACCCACCATATAGAGACCACATAGAGATCAGACCACCAGCTAGTTATAACCTAACTAACACTGCAATATAGAGACCACATAGAGGTCAGACACCAGCTCAGATATTAACTACAACCACACTATATCGAGTCTACAAGAGGTCCGCGGGGACACCACGCTCCGGTGTAACCTACAAACATCCTCCATTAGAGACCCACATTAGAGGTCAGTCACCAGCTCAGGTTAACCTACAACACCACTTATAGAGACTTCTTTGAGGTCTAGAACACCAGCTCAGGTATAACCTACCAACACCGCCCATATTAGAGACTCCACATAGTGATATACACTGGCTCTGGTATTACCCTTACAAAATCCATCATATAGAGACCACATAGTGGTCAGACACCAGCTCAGGTATAACTACAACACCACCATTAGAGACCAATAGAGGTCAGACACCAGCTCAGATATAACCTTACAACACCACCCATATAGAGAACACATAGAGATCAGACACCAGCTCAGATATAAACTACAACACCCACCATCTAGAGACCACATAGATGTCAGACACCAGCTCAGGTATAACCTGCAACACCACTTTATTGAGTACTTCTTAGAGGTCAAGACACCAGCTCAGGTATCACCTACAACACCGCCATTATAGAAACCACATAGAGGTCAGACACAGCTCCGGTGTAACCTCAACACCGCCCATTTAGAGACCACATAGAGGTCAGGACACCAGCTCAGGTATAACATACAACACCGCCATATAGAGACCGACATAGGGTCAGACACCAGCTCTGGTATAACCTACAACACCGCCATATAGAGGACCACATAGAGGTCAGACTACCAGCTCAGGTATAACCTACAACCACCCCCAATAAGATTTACTTCATTGAGATCAGACACCAGTCTCAGTATAACCTACAACACCGCCTTATAGAGACCACTAGAGGTCCCCCCCACCCCCCCCCCCCTGACACCAGCTCAGGTATAACTAAACACTGCAATTCAGTGACACATGAGGTCAGAACCAGCTCAGGTGATAACCTCCAACAATGCCACTTGGAGACCACTTAGAGGTCAGCAGGGCCGGTTATGGTGTGAATAAAATAAAATCAGCCCTGGCACATAAGCCCCACCACCCACATACACATATCCGCTTAAAAAATTCCTTGTTCTCTGCACCCTCGCACACTTTTAATATAAATCTACGCTGTAAAGCTGCTTTCTATCACGGAGCATTTTGGTGCGTTTTTGATGTGTTTGTGGTGCTTTTTTGTGCAGGAATTCAGTGCTGTTAATGCTGCTACATTTCTACATATAATATTGCACCAATAACCGCTCCTGTGAGAGCCCTACACACAAGCAAGATGAAAACAGTGTGCGAGCAAACCCTCATCAACAGAGGTCAGGTGTACACTTGCTTTACAATCAGGGGACAAGCCCACACTGACACTCATTTGCACCAGCATAACTACATCCCCCACATAATATACATCCCCAGTTGTCAGGTCACCATCACTGAATACGCACATGATTCAACCTAGAAGTAAAATGACCCCTGGCAGCAGGGACTCAAGGGAGAGGTCATCTCTTTGAGTGTTGTTATCTTCTCTTTTCTTCTCCTTCTGGCCAAACCCTCAATGACGTTTCCTGATGAGTCGTTCCCTTTCCATTTCTTTCCTGTCCGGTACCAGCATTGCAGTGTCCTTTCTAGTGGCCACTACTCGGTCCCTGTAGAAATTTTCACAAAAACATATTAGACTCCTCTCTGTTCCAAGCACTTTCCTATCAATTCTCCAACAGCTATTTTAGACCCTAAAAATTAGAAATTAACAAATGTTCAGATAAGTGCAAGTAAATAGGTAGACCCGATTTGGTAGGTCAAGGGCCTTCCCCATTAATTTTGGTATGGTAGACAGGGCCTACCACGTAAGTAGCCCACCAGTAACTAGCCAGGTGAGCTAGGGCTGCCCCCAGTAACTGCCTGGTAGTAGTGCTGTCCCCCAGTACTTGCCAGGTAGCTAGGGTGTCCCCAGTAAATAGCAGCGTAGCTAGGGTTGCCACCCAGAAACTGCCAGGTAGCTTGGGTTGCCCCCTCAGTAATCCGCCCTGTAGCTAGGGCTCCCCCCAGTAATCAGCCAGGAGCTGGGGCTCCCCCCATCTAGCCAGGTAGGGCCATAATTTACCAGTGGGGCCCAGTAATTACCCCATGTAGGGCATGTATTACCCGCTGGGGCCAGTTGTAGGCGCAGGGCCAGTATTAGGCAGGCAGGGGCCATATTAACGGCAGGGCCAGTATGTAGCGGGGGGGGGGCCCCAGTATGTAGCCAGGCGGGCTAGTATGTAGCCAGGCAGGGCTAGTATGTAGCCAGGGGGCAGTATATAGCCCGGGCAGGCATTAGGAGACAGGGCAGGATACGGGTAGACAGGGCGGTATTAGCTAGACGGGGCGGGATTAGCAGACAGGGCAGTAATAGCTAACGGGGAGTATCAGGTAGACAAGGCGTATACAGCTGACGGGGCTGGATTAGCTAGAAGGCGGTAACAGGTAGAAAGGGCAGGGATTAGCTAGACAGGCGGTTATGCTAGACAGGGGGTATAGGTATTTTTTGAGATCAGACTGTGATTTAGTGAAAAATTTATTTAAGCGACTTTTAATCCGTTAAAATCAAAAAGACATACTTGTATGAACGGTCTAGTCATAGGGACCCGTGTTTTATGGCATCATTTCAAGGCGTATATTCATGCAGCGCATGTAGCGAGAGAGGCAGTTTTTCCCAGGCTGGGGTAACACACCTGTGCAAAGTTTCGAGAGGCGGTCCCCTCCTTTCCCAAAGAGGTGACTTGTGTAGCTTTTCTTATATATCGTAATTAACCATTTTTTGTCTAGCTTTTTATGAAAAAAGGTATAAAAACAGAAATAATTAAAAAAAAAGTTTACAAAAAAGACATTTGGGGTTGAGTATTCATGAGGCCCCCGGATTTAAGTATCTAAACTAGAATCCAAGGCGCCCTAGTATAATGTTGTTTCGATGGGAAATTTTTCCCTTCTTGTATTTGTTCCACTATACACCCGGTAACTTGCTAACCCATGTTGTTTTCATAGAAGTCCGGGCTGTGTGTTTCTCCATATTTCTTTTTCTTTAGTTTGGTATTTAGATTTACCTTTTCCATTTCTCCTATATACGAATTGTAGAGCGATGCCATTTTGTCTAATTTAATTGGTCTTGTTGTTTGCCAATAAATCCCATTCCCCATGGGCATTTTTAAAAAGTATATCAGTTTTTATGTTACAGTTAAAACCTTTAACTTTTTGGAGAAGCCTTTTGTCGTAGGGTGACAATGGTCCGCATATAAATTGAGTGGCAAAATTTTGCTTTTGACAGGCAAAGGTGCAACCGCGCGGGACGGATAGATTGAAAGTTTTTTTTTACTTATTCAAATTTTGTAATCTATTGCCAATAGTTTTTTCCCTTTCCTTAATAAACCTAGGTTTCCCCCGAATAGGGAATGAATTTGGGATCACTGGTAAGAACTGCCAGTGTTTTTTTTTTTATTTGTTTTTAATGTGCCCCTTTCCCACCATATTTGCTAATGAACATAAACCTATTGATTTATTTTTTTTTTTGGGGGGAAGAAATTCTTCCTATTTTTTTTGAAAATTTCCAAACCTATTTTTTCCACTTTAATTGTTGTTCCTCTAAGAACAAATTTTTCTACCATTTTTTTCATTTCTTGTGATATGTTTGAAACTCGGAGCATATCGTCTTGCTCTTATAATTGGCTCTTTGGGATTCCCTTTTAATCACTGGAGCATGGTAACTTTTTTTATGCAAATGTTATTTTTCTCCCTGGGTTTAGTAATAATTTCGTTAGGGAATTTCCCTGGTTTCATTTTTTTTTAATTTTAAACGTCTAAAAATTTAATGGGTTTTTCGGGGAATATTGGCAGTAAACGGGATTAAATGATGGTGATTTTTTAAATTTCCCCTGTAAAAAAAGTATCTAGTTGCTCCCCGTTTTCCCTTCCCCAATAAAAATTTATTATGTAAATCCCCATATTCTTACCCAAAAGCTTGATAAGTGGATGAAAATTCTTGTTGAAAAATATGTTTTTTTTAAAAAGGGGCCCCATGTAAAAAATTAGCATTTTCCAGATGCTGCTGGTGAACCCCCAATAGGGCCCCTTTTGTACTTGTATATAATGTTGTTCCCCAAAACCCTAAAAAAAATTTTTTTGTGAGGAAAATTTCTAGAATGTAAGTAAAAAGGGTTAATTTCTTGTTTTTGGACAGAGTGGGGTCTTGCCACGGGTGCTAATTTGACAGCTTCCATCCCCCTTTTTGTGGGGGAAAATATTTGTGTTTAATTTTTAAAATTTTCGGGTTGGTGCGAAAGGTGATATCTTTACCATTAAGATTTTGTTTAATCTGAAGAAATTTGGGACCTGGTTTTTAAGTGATTTTTTTTGTTTTTTTTAACATATTTTTTGTGGGAATTGATAAAAGGGAATTGGAAAAAGGGTTCGAAAAATGGAATTTATTTCCAGACACTAAGGGCGTCCGGGGGGGGAATTATTTGGAAAATTTTAGGGTATTTTTTGGTGTTAAATAAAAAATTGGGAAAGGTGGATTTTCCCATTATAAAGATTTGGGTATACATCTTTGTGTAATAATACCGTTTTTGGTGGGCATCTTCTAAATGTTTTTAATAAGAAACGTAAATTCTTTGGGGGGTTTCTTTGGTCAATTTTTTTTTTTCTTTGATCCTGGAGTTTTTTTTTAAAGCTTTTTTTCAAAAAGTTTTCTGTTTCGAAAAATCACAGTGGCCCGGGCCCTTACCGGTTTTTTTTATTGGGGGTAGATTTATTTTCCCTTTAAAAACTTTTAAAAACCCTTGCCACTCATGGTGTTTAAAGGGGTTTTTAGTTTTCTTTTTGATTTTTTTTCATTTTTTTTATTTAATAAGAATTTTTACATCTTTTTTTTGACTGGGTTTGCTGAAACTTTGCAAGTGTGTGATCTAAATTGGGGGTTTCAAAAGGGGGTTTTTTTTAAATGAGAACATTTGGGTATATTTTGCTGCCCCCTAATTTTTATTTTTTTATTTTTCCCCAAAAAAAAAACTTTTTGTCCAAAAGGATCTACACATTTGGGGAAAGTCTACAAAAAATTCAAAAAGCATCATTAATCCGCTTTAGGTAGAAGTTAAGTCCTTTACCCCAGGTGGGGCCATTTGATGAACAAAAAAGGTTTTCGGGGGAAATATTTTGATTTAGGTGGTCCTAAAGCCCGTTTTTTTCGTTTTCCCCTTGGCCTTTCTTTATTTGGACCCTCTTCCAGAGGGGTTCCCCAACAAACGTTTATTCCCTTGTGGCGGTTTGCCCTAAAATTTTACGCGGCCCTTCTGTAAACCCAAAACCCGACAAAAGGGCTTCTTCCCAAAAATTTTTAAAAGGGGGTTTTTACACATGTAACAGAAAAAAATTTGATATATTAATTAAATCCCAGGGGAAAATGGGATTATATTGGTCAAACAACAAGCCCCAATTAAAATTACTAAATGAGAAAATCGTTTCTACAATTCTTTTACATATAGAGATGGGAATTTGGAAAAAAAGGTAAAATCAAAAATACCAATATTTAAAAGAAAAGAAATATGGAGAAAGCAAAACTAGGGGCCCAATTTCTTGAGAACCAAAAAGGGTTAGCAAGTTAGGGTGGTGTAAGTTGGAACAAAAACAAGAAAAGGGAAGGAAAATTCCAAACCAAAAACAAATTATAACGTTGGGGGACCCCTTTTGGGAAATTTTTGGGTTTAAGTTTACTTTGAACCCAAAGGGGCCCTTCAATGAGATATAAACCAAAATTTTTCCTTTTTGAAAACTTTGTTTTTTAATTATTTCGTTTTTAAAACCTTTTTTCATCCCCATTGCTTTGGGACAAAAAAAAAGGGGTTTTTTTTTCGTTTATAAAAAGAAAAGCAAAAAACAACGTCACCCCATGTTTGGGAAAAAGGGAGGCACTGCCTCTAAAACGTCCCCACAGGGGGTTTTAAAAACCCCCCCAGCCGGGAAAAAATGTTTCCCTTACTCTGTACATGCGCTGCAGGGAATAACCCCTTTTGAAAAAAATCCCCAAACCCACGGCCCCCCAAAAAGGGACTAGACTCGTTCCAAAATGCAAGAAATTTTCTTTTGTTTTTTAAACGCTTTTTTTTTATATTCTTTTTAAATACATTTTTCACTATAATCTACACTTTGATTTTCAATATATACTGAATGTCAGGCCCAACGGGAAGATTTGCCCATAACAACTTTTTCCCATAAGGGGTGTTTCTTTTAAGGGGTTTTAGCCCTTTCCCCAAAAACCCCATATTTAAACAAAAACCCAGGTTCCCGGTGGGACAGGGCGGTACAAAGTTTAGGCAGGGCAGGTGTTCGGGTGGGCAGGGGGGGGTATATAGTAGGCAGGGCAATGTCCGGGTACCCGGGGGTGGTTTTATAGCTGGGGTTGGGGAGGAATAAGGAAGACGGGGTTGGTATATAGCTGGGCGGGGGCAGGTACACAGGTAGACGGGGCGGGTTATAAAACCCTGGGCAGGGCAGATTTTGGGTTGAAAGGGCTGGAATATAGTAGGGGGGCGGGGTATCCCAGGTGCCGGGGCGGGTATATAGCTTGGCAGGGAGATGTACGGGTGGGCCCGGGCGGGAAATATAGAAGGCAGGGCGGGTTTATACAGGGGGGTTATAGCTAGGCAGGGAAACCTTTATAAAATTTGACGGGGGCTGGAAATATAGTAGGCAGGGCAGGTATACAGTTAGCAGGGTTTGGTATTAGCGGGGGGGGGCAGGTATCCCGGTGGACGGGGCTGGGAATATGCTAGGCAGGGCAGATGAAACGGGACCCAAGGGGTTTGGGAAATATAGTGGGCCCAGGGCGGGTTATACAGGTACCCGGGGCCCGGTATATAGCTAGGCGGGGGCTGGTATACGGGGCGGGGGTAAATAGTAGGCAGGGAACATATAATTGGGAACAGGTTGGTTTTATAGCTAGGCAGGGCAGATATACAGGTAGAAAGGGGGGTTATAAAGAAAGGCAGGGGCAGTTTTACGGGGTTAGCCAGGGCTTTTTAATAGTTTAGGCAGGGGCTGGTATACGGGGCCTGGTAATAGCTAGGCAGGGCAAATATACATTTTAGACGGGGGTTGGTATATAGCTAGGCAGGGGCAGGTATACAGTTAGACGGGCGGGGAAAAAGTAGGCGGGGCAGGAATACATTTTGACAGGGCGGGTTATAGCTGGGGCAGGGGAAAAATAAGGTAGAAAAGGGCTGGTATATAGCTAGGCAGGGCAGGTAAAAAGGTAGCCGGGTTGGTATAAAGCTAGGCAGGGGGGGTATACGGGTTTAGAAAGGGGCCCTGGTTTTATAGTGGGGCAGGGCAGATATACAGGGTAAAAGGGGCTGGTATATAGTTTGGAAAAGGGGGCAGGTAAAAGGGTTTAGCCAGGGCTGGTATATAGTTTGGCAGGGGGTATACAGGGCTGGTAAAATAGCTGGGAAAGGGCACATATACAGTTAGACAGGGGGGGGAAATTAGCTAGGCGGGGCGATTACAGGGTAAAAAAGGGTGGTTTATATTTGGCAGGGCAGGTAAACAGGTAGCCAGGGTTTGGTATATAGTAGGAAAGGGCCCTGGTAAAACGGGGCTTGGTATTTTAGCGGGGGAAAGGGCCCACATATACAGTTAAAAAAGGGCGGGTTTAATAGCTGGGCGGGGCGGGTATACAGTTAGACAGGGGGGTATATACTAGGCAGGGCAGGTTTACGGGTAGACAAGGGCCCTGGTATATAGCTAGGCAGGGCGAATACAGGTAGAAAGGGCTGGTATTTAGCTGGGCGGGGGCAGGTATACAGGTAGCCAGGGCGGTAATTAGCTAGGCAGGGCTGGTTACGGGGCTGGAAATATAGCTAGGCAGGGCAGGTATACATTTAAAAAGGGGTGGTATAGGTTTGGGGAGGGCGGGGGTATAAAAGGTAGACAGGGTGGTATATAGCTAGGCAGGGCATTTTAATACAGGTAGAAAAGGGCTGGTATATAGTTTGGCAGGGAAGGTATACGGGTTTAGACAGGGGCGGGTTTTATAGTAGACAGGACGGGTTTTATACGGGTTTGGGACGGGGGCGGTATATAGTAGGGGGGCTGGTTAAAAGGTAGCCCGGGCTGGTATATACTAGGCAGGGGCAGGTATATGGGTTAGCCCGGGCTGGTATAAAGTAGGCAGGGAAAGGTTTACAGGTGGGACAGGGCTGATTTTAAAACCCCCCCCTAAGGGCAAGGGGCGGAAAACGGTTAGACGGGGCTGGTATATAGTTTAACAGGGCAGGTATCCCGGAAACCCAGGGCGGTAAAGCAAAGACAGGCCCGGGTTAAACAGGTTAGACGGGCCCTGGTATAAAGCTAGGCGGGGGTGGTATAAAGGAACGGGGCTGGGTATATGTAGGAGGGCAGGAAATACGGAACGGGGGTTTGGTTTAAATAGTAGACGGGGGGGGCAGGTAAAAAAGGTTAAACCCGGGCTGGAATTAGTTGGGCAGGCTGGTTTATAGGTAGACAGGGCTGGTATTTAGCTGGGGCAGGGCAGGTATACAGGTAAAACAGGGCTGGATATAGCTAGGCTTTGGCAGGTATTAGGTAAAACGGGGGCTGGTATTTTGCTAAAAACGGGGCAGGTAAAAAGGTAAAACAGGGCAGTATTTTTTTAAAAAATAATTAAAAAAACAATACTTACCTGATATCTCTGTTTCCCTCTTCTATCTTTTTCCCACGGGGGCCCCGCCGGCGCTTTTATGTGGGCGGGGAGCGGGCGCGCATGAAGTCTTTTCACATCGTGCGCCTGCCCCGCGGCCCCCGGGGGAGCTGACAGACGGGATCAAAAATTTTGAAGATGTTCAGCCTGGGCTGCGCTTGCACGGGCGTGGGGGCGGGCAGGGGGCCGGTTTTTGGGCTGCAGGGTTTGGGTCGGGCCCCGGGGTTTGCAGCCGGTGGCGGGGGGGCCCTGTCGGCCCTCTGGTACAGGGGCCCGGCCCGCAAATGCTTCATTGCGGCCCCTGTGGGCGCCCACAGACAGGCCCCGGGGAAATTTCCGGGGCCCGGGGGGGGAAAACACGGGTTTCCCCTCCGGGCGTTGAGGGGCCCTAGGGGCCCGGACCCCAGCGGCCACCCGGGGCAAATCCCCCTTTTTCCAAGGCCAGTCCGGGCCTGGGGGCCCGGGGAAAACCGGGCTCCGGGTAAAACCCCTAAAAAACCCCCCAAATATAGAGACCACAAAGGGGGTCAGACACCAGCTCAGGTTTTTAAATTTTTTTAAACAAATTTTAAACCCATATAGAGACACAAAGAGGACAGACCCAGCTGGGGGTAAAGTACAAACCCCACCATATAGAGACCACAGGGGAGGCAGACACCGCTCGGTAAAAACCTACAAAAACCCCCCATAGAAAAACCAATAGAGGCAGACACCGCTCGGGTTAAAAACCTAAAAACCCCACCTATAGAGCCCACATAGAGGTCAAAACATAGCTAGGTAAAACCCTACAACACCTCCATATAGAAAACCACATGGGAGGTCAAAAAACCAAACTCGGGGTTTTAACCTACAACCCCCGCCATATAGAGAGACATGAGGTCAGACACTGGCTCAATAAAAACCCAACACCACCAATAGAGCCCACAAGTATCAGAACGGCTGGGTAAAACCCCAAACAACACCGCCAAATAGAGACCAATAGGATCAGACAGGCTCAGGTATACCAAAAACCCCCCCTAAATCCCACATAGAGGTCAGACACCACTCAGGTATAACCTAAACACGCCTATAGAGATCACATGGAGGTCAGACACCACTCAGGTATAACCTACAACACTGCCTATGGAGACCACATAGAGGTCAGACACCACTCGGTATAACCTACAACACCACCATATAGAGACCCATAGGGTCAGACCCACTCAGTAAACTTCAACACCGCAAATAGAGACCAAATAAAAGGTCAGACCCAGTCAGGAGGTAAACCTACAACCTGCATATGGGAAAACCACATAGGGGTCAACACCACTCGGGTAAAAACCTAAACCCTCCATATGGGAAAACCACTAGAGGTCAGACACCCTCAAGTAAACCACAACACTGCCATAAAGCCCACATAGAGGTCAACACCAGCCAGGTAACCTACAACCCGGGTTTAAAGAGACCACATAGTGGTCAAAAACCCCAGCTCAGGTATAACCTAAAACACCGGCATATAGAGACCACATATGGTCAGACCCAGCTCGGAAAACCCTAAACACCTCCATATAAGCCACATAGAGGTCAGACACCACCGTGTCACTCCCATTACAGTGAATACAGTCTGACCCAATATAGAAGTAAAATCCCCCCCGAAATCAGGACTCCCCCAAGAACGTCCTATCGATAGTCGTTCTCTTCTATCATACCCGTTTTTTATTCCCTTTTTCCTCTGCATCCGTTCCACACCCCGCCAGATGTTGTCCGGCCACAACTAACCTGCAGAAATTTAAACCACAAATACTTAGAATCCTCACTTTTCCAGAACTCTTTACTTTTCCCCCCCCTCTGTACAAACTACCCGGGGGTGGGAGAGCGGTAAAGCCATAGCCTGTATCCAAGGGGGTTTTGGGGGGGTGGGGAGAACTAACCCCCCCGAGATAATGCTACAACTAGGGTCCCCCTCTCAATTATATTCCCAAAACCCTAGGCAAATGGGAAGGCCCAGGTAACTAATAACCCTTTTTAGGTATGTAAAAACCCCCTTGGGAAATTTGGGTGGGGGCCACCCCCAAGTAGGTTGGTGGACCTAGCCATGGGTGGGGAGGTAAGTAGCCCCCAGTTAATAAGCAGGCCCCAGGGAACAAGTTGAAGGCTAAGTTAGGTTGGGACCCCCTTTTGGTAGGGTGAGGGAGGGGTTTCCCCCTTGGTAAGCTGTGGTTTAGGGTCCCCTTTATATAGGTGCAAGCGTTTGGGACTCCCCCTTTTGGTATAACAGGCGTTAGGGTTCCTTTAGGGATATACAGGGAGTTAAGGCAACCTGTAGGTAGTCGGTCAGGGGGCCCCCGTAGGGATCAAGGCCCCCTTTAGGTAGTCAGGACCCCCATTAGGTTGTCAGGGCCCCCCCTTTGGGAGTCAGGGCCCCTTAGGTAGTCGGGTCCCCTTTGGTATCAGGGTCCCCCTTTGGTAGTCAGGGCCCCCTTTGGTACGGGCCCCCTTTGGTGTAGGGCCCCTTTAGGGGTCGGGGCCCCCCTTTAGGGAGTCGGGGCCCCCTTTAGGTAATCGGGGCCCCCCCTTTGGTATCAGGCCCATTAGGAGTCAGGGCCCCCTTGGTAGTCAGGGCCCCCCCCGAGACAGTCAGGGCCCCTTTTTTGGTAATAGGCCCCCTTAGGTACTCAGGGCCCCCCTTTTTGGAGCAGGGGCCCCCCTTTTAATAGTCAGGGCCCCCTTTTAAGTCAGGGCCCCCCTTTAGGTAGTCAGGGCCCCCTTTGGTAGTCAGGGGCCCCTTTTAGGTAGCCAGGGCCCCCCCTTTAGACAGCCAGGGCCCCCCTTTAGGCAGCCAGCCCGCCCGCCTTTAGGCCGCCAGGGCCCCCCTTTAGGCAGTCAGGGCCCCCATTAGGTAGTCAGGGCCCCCCTTTGATAGTCAGGGCCCCCTTGGTATCAGGCCCCCCCTAGGGAGTCACGGCCCCCTTTGGGAGTCAGGGCCCCCCCGTAACGTCAGGGCCCCTTTAGGTAGTCAGGGCCCCCCTTTTGGTAGTCGGGGCCCCCCCCTTTGGGAATCAGGGGCCCCCCCTTTTGAAGTCAGGGGCCCATTTGTGTCAGGCCCCCTTTGGTATTTAGGGCCCCCCCGTAAAAGTCAGGGCCCCCCTTTAGGTAATAGGGCCCCATTTGGGACTCAGGGGCCCCCCTTTTTTAGTCAGGCCCCCTTTTGACAGTCAGGGCCCCCCTTTGGTATCAGGGCCCCCTTTGGTATCGGGCCCCTGTAGCATTTAGGGCCCCCCTTTAGGGGAATCAGGGCCCCATTAGGTAGTCAGGGGCCCCCCTTTTGGTAATCAGGGCCCCCTTAGGTAGCAGGGGCCCCCCTTTTGGAGTCAGGGCCCCCTTAGGGACTCGGGCCCCCCTTTAGGTAGTCAGGGTCCCCTTTAGACAGCAGGGCCCCCTTTGACATCAGGGCCCCCTTTACGGCGGGGCCCCCCTTTCGGGGAGTCAAAGGGGCCCCCTTTGGTGTCAGGGCCCCCCTTTAGGAGCCAGGGCCCCCCCTTTAAAGGGAGTAGGGCCCCCTTAGGTAGTCAGGGCCCCCCTTAGGGATCGGGGACCCCCCTTGGTATCATGGGCCCCCTAGGTATTTAGGGGCCCCCTTTTTTAGTTTAGGGCCCCCCATTAGGTAGTCGGGCCCCCTTGGTACAGGGCCCCCTGTGACAGTCAAAACCCCCTTTAGGTAATCAGGGCCCCCCCTTTTTGGTATCAGGGCCCCATTAGGTAGTCAGGGCCCCCTTTTGGGAGTACGGCCCCCCTTTTGGGGTCACGGCCCCCTGTATACAGTCAGGGCCCCCCTTTAGGTAATCAGGGCCCCATTAGGTAGTCAGGGCCCCCGTTTAGGTAGTCATGGCCCCATTAGGTAGTCAGGGCCACCCTTTAGGTAGCCAGGGCCCCCTTTGGTAGTCAGGGCCACCCTTTAGGTAGCCAGAGCCCCCCTTTAGGCAGCCAGGGTCCTCCTTTAGGCAGCCAGGGCCCCCCTTTAGGTAGTTAAAAAAAAAAACAGCCCAGCCACCCCCTACTCCCCTCCTCCCCGCCCGGCCTCCCCAGCTCCCCCCTACGTCACCAGAGGGCCGGCCCGGGGGCAAAAAGGCCTAACACCTTCAGCCTCCCGGGGAAATCAGGGGAGCGCAGCGCTAGTGGGTGTGCCCCGTGACACCGCGCGGGACCCCGGGGAGTCGGGGACATTAGTCTCTGGCTACCGGCCCGGTCTCGGGGCGCCGGGCGCAGGGCCTGGGCTTCGGGGACCGGGAAGGACGGACTGCCCCCGGGGCCCCCCCGGGGGTTTTCACCGATCCCCCGGCGCCCAGTCCAACCTGGTCTGGATACTTTTCAGATTTTGAAAATAGAACAAGTTATATGACCGGTTTTTGGAAAAAGGGCGGGATATTTTTCTAAAGGGAAAATATAAAAATTAAGTGACCAGGATTCTGGAAAGGGTCTGGATACTTTACTAGATTAATAAATAAAAGTTATAGTGACCAGGTTTTGGGGAAAAGGGGTTTGGGTTTAAAATTTTAGATTAATAATATAAAAAATTTATAGGACGGGGTTCTGGAAGGGTTGGTACATTTTCAAATTTAAATAATAAACAAGTTTAGTGACGGGATTCTGGGAAGGGGTCTGGATAATTTCTAATGTAATAATAGAACAATTTATAGTGACCGGATTTGGAAAAGGGTTGGATACATTTTAGATGTAATAATAGAACAATTTGTATGACCAGGATTCTGGAAAGGGCGGGATCATTTCTAATGTAAAAATAGAACAATTATAGTGCCCAGGTTTTTGGAAAAGGGGTCGGGTACTTTTTAAATGTAAAATAGAAAAGTTATAGTGACCGGGATTCGGAGAAGAGTCGGATACATTTCTAGAGTAATAATATAAACTTTTTTTTTTATAGTGCCGGATTCTGGAAAGGGGGCTGGAACTTTTCTGGGGCTGAACAGGAGGGACGCTGTCTTTTTTCACCCTTTAAAACTATGAAACTATAAAACCTTAGATTCAGGGGCTCAGCGTCAGAGCCACACGTGGCTTAGATCATTGTCCCCCCAATATCACCAATGATGGTCTGAACTCCTTAGTTCTGGGGAAGTCTTAGATACAGCAGTTTGAAAAGGACTTTAAACACAAAAAGGTAATATTAGATTCAGAGGCTCTGATTTTACACATGAGGGTTTAAAATTTAGTTCAAAGATACAGTATATCACAATTTTAAGCTTGGGTGAAACGGGGTTATCACCGGGAAGGCTTAGTTTACTTTTTTTTTTTCCCCATACACAGCCTCATCAATATTACGCCTAGGTTTATTGAATCAAGATATAGTATTACACATAATAAACTCAAATGCACTGGTATCCAACATATCAAGCTTAAAAATACACCCCAAAAAGCTTGTAAAAAAAAAACCGATCACAAAAGATTTAGTTTGATGCACTTAAATCCCAAAATGTTGGGCTTAATACTTTGGGGCGACATGTGGGGAAAACTGTTGCAGACTGGGCTGTTTTACTTTCAGTGGGTAGTGTACCCTTTGTCATATGTAAAAAGTTTTAGCAAAAGCCGGCCCCGACAGTGCCGGGTCTGGCGCCAGAAAAAAAACCCTTGATGGCCGGGGGTTAAAAAAGGGTCTCTTTTGCAAAGGGGCCCAAAACCCCCCCCCAAAAAAACAAAAACCAAAAAGAGATAAAAACCTAAGTTATGGAAATCAAAACACTCAATAAAATTTTTAAAATTTAAAAAAATTTTCCCTTTTTTAAAATTTTAAAAATTTATAAAACCCAAATAGAGCATTACGAAAAATCTCATTCTCCTTCAGGTAGTTATGGAGTTATCAGTGATTAAAAATACAATCACAGCGGGGTACAAACAAAATAAAGGGGCCTTTAAAAATTAGCATGTCATGAAAATAAAAACCCTATGGGTATTTTATCTTTTTTGGGGGGGAAACCATAGCGGGGAATTCAGGACCCGGGGTTTATTGCGTATGTGGAGAAATGGGCCGGAGACCCAGGAAAAAAAACCATTGATAAATGACCCGGAAACAGCATGAAAAACCTGACCACTGACCTACATTTTGATGAAGAAAAAGGATCTAAGAGCAAAAAATATTTTCTGTAAAAGGTTTTTTAATTAGAAAAAAAAAAAAGGAAAAGTGACAAAAATAATTGTGAATTAAAACATTTCTTTTTAGATTTTTTAAATTTAGAAATTTAACCCATGAAATGTGGGGTTTGGGTTTGGTTTTTCCTTTTAATGACCCAACAATTTTTTAGTAATTTTTTTTTCTGAGTGTGGTAGACTCAGGGGCGTCCAAAAACGTTTTATGTTACAAAAATTTTTTTCTTTTTTTTTAAAGGGAAAACCCGTCACATAGGTGTGCCCCCCCTTTCTGAGGGCAGACAAGCTATGTCGGGCCCCGTTTCCCAAACGCTGTGTCCCCTCAAAACTTATTCATACAGGGGTTAGCCCCCCACCAAAAGGCCAGCCCCGCCCACTAACATTATTCCCCCGTTTTCTACCTATTCAAAGTAATTTTTTTGGGCAGTTTAGGGGGCGGGGTTACCTCCGATTTTGGCCCGGGTTTTAAAAAAAAATGACTCTTTGAAAGGGCCTTCGAAAGACTTTTTGGCTGAAAAAATGGGAGATTTGAGCATTTAAAAACATGAAAAAATCCAGGATCTTACAGAATAAGGGGCACAGCGCTGGGGAAAAAGAGGGTCTGTCCCCTGCTTGTGTGCCCCCAGCAAGGGGGGGAAAAACTAAAGTGACAGGTTCCTTTAATGTTTCGAATGAAAAATGTAACAAACCTATCACAAAGATGGGGGTTTGATATACTGGGTCAGGATATAGAATTTACATTAATGAGTTAGTACAATGGGATTTCCCACATAATAGGCTTAGATACAGCAACTTGTAAATCTTTATCACACAGGATAACCTTATACTCAGAGGCTGAGCAGACAGTAGCACACACAATGGGCTTAGATATATTGGGCGACATGTATGAAAGGGCTTTTCGCCTGCTTTCTGGCGTATACTGCGCCTCCCAGCCCGAATCCCGCTGTCGGACGCAGGGATTCAGTGTTAGGCGCAGTGTTCGCCACTTTCAGCTGCGCCCCGCATGAAGGGGCGGGCAGTGGGCGCAGTGTGGGAGCGGGGTAGGCGTTCCGGGGCGGGACGCGGCGCGCTCGAAAACTCCGAGGCATGTACGATGGCGGCTCGCCAAATCGCGGCGCAGTGCAGCGCTCGGCAGCTCCGACAGGCAGACCAGGTTTTTTTTGGTCTAAATGCTCCGGCGGAGGCGAAGTGAAGAGAGAACGGAACATGCGAGGAAGCATAGAAGATCGCTACGCAAATCTCGGCGCTCCGCTCCGTGCAGCAGGAGTATGATTCCGAAAAAATCGCCTTTATAACGGCGGAAAACATTCTCAGAAAAGAGCTGAACGTAAAAAATAAAAAATACATTAAAAAAAATTACTTTCCACAAATCTAGAACGGCGCAATATCAAGAATTCGCATAGTGGAAATTGCAGGGAAATACAGTAATTCAAATTCTGAAATCTATTCTCATTGGTCGGCAGAAACCAGCCAATCAGAATAGGAGCGACAGTGAACCCATTATAGCCTATGGAGTAGTATTGACCAATCAGAATCAAAGGCGGGACAGTTCAAAATACAGTAAAAATGCAGAAAAGAGCTGAAACCTTCTATAAACATACATCAATTAAATCCCGAACAACGCGTTTGTCGCCGAGACCGGCGCTACATAGGGAATTGCAATAGAGAGAATTGCCGGGAAATACAGTAATTCAAATTGTTTAAGCTATTCTCATTGGTCGGCAGAAGCCAGCCAATCAGAATAGGAGCGACAAAGACCCATTATATCCTATGGAGAAGTTTTGACCAATCAGAATAGGAGCGACAGTGGCCCATTCTATCCTATGAAGGAGTATTAACCAATCAGAATAGGAGCGACAAAGACTCATTATATCCTATGGAGAAGTTTTGACCAATCAAAATCAAAGGCGTGACAGTTCAAAATAAAGTAAAAATACAGAAAAGAGCTGATTGGCTGAGCTAGCGGGGGCTTGGGTATCCCGGCCAATCAGAGCGCGAGCTACTTCTCCCATTGTAGTCTATGGAGAGATGGGCGCACTGAAATCTCGGCTCTCAGCGCCGTGCGGCCGGAGTATGAATAAAAAAATCATTTTTATTAAGTGTAAAACATTATCAGATAAAGAGCAGAACCCTTCTTTACAAATAAAGCAGTTAAAATCCCGAGCAACGTGTTTGTCGCCGAGACCGGCGCTACATAGGGAATTGCAATAGAGAGAATCGCCGGGAAATACAGTAATTCAAATTGTTTAAGATATTCTCATTGTTAGGAATAAACCAGACAATAATAATAGGAGCGACAATGTCCCATTATAACCTATTGAGGAGAATTGACCAATCAGAATAGGAGCGACAATGTCCCTTTATATACTATGGAGAAAAATTTACCAATCATATTCAAAGGCGGGACAGTTCAAAATACAGTAAAAATGCAGAAACGAGCTGATTGGTTGAAGCGGCGGGGGCTCGTCCAGCTTAGCCAATCAGAGCGCGAGCTACTTTCTCATAGAGTTCTATGGGGAAAAGAAATGCTGAGCGAGCTCTGTGATTGGCTAAGTTAAAAGAGACGCCGTTATTTGGACCAATGGGAGAGCGAGCGACGCTCCTATGGGTTTTCTAATGCAATCTGAAATAAAACTGTACATGGCCGAAATCAAATGATAAGACTACAGAAGTTGTCCCGATGTGTATATAAAACGAATAATAATATGGGGGTAAAGAAAAAAAAATATTAAATCAATAAAATCATGTTTATTTCTTTATTTTCGTTAGCCAAGGATCAATAGTATGGGTGTAACGAAAATAAAGAAATAAACTTAGCCAATCACAGAGCGCGCTCAGAATTTCTTTTCCCCATAGAACTCTATGAGAAAGTAGCTCGCGCTCTGATTGGCTAAGCTGGACGAGCCCCCGCCGCTTCAACCAATCAGCTCATTTCTGCCTTTTTACTGTATTTTGAACCTTCCCGCCTTTGAATATGATTGGTCAATATTTCTCCATAGGTTAGAATGGGACACTGTCGCTCCTATTCTGATTGGTCAATTCTCCTCCATAGGATATAATGGGTCCCTGTCGCTCCTATTCTGATTGGTCAATACTCCTCAATAGGTTAGAATGGGCCAGTGTCGCTCCTGTTCTGATTGGCTGGTTTATGCCGACCAATGAGAAGAGCATAAACAATTTGAATTACTGTATTTCCCGGCAATTCTCTCTATTGCAATTCCCTATGTAGCGCCGGTCTCGGCGACAAACGCGTTGTTCGGGATTTTAACTGATTTATTTTTCGAGAAGGTTTCAGCTCTTTATGTGATAACGTTTTACACTTAATAAAAAAAATTTTTTTATTCATACTCCAAGCCGCACGGCGCTGAGAGCCGAGATTGCATTGCGCCGATCTCTCCATAGACTACAATGGGAGAAGTAGCTCACGCTCTGAATGGCTGTGATAGCCAAGCCCCCGCTAGCTCAGCCAATCAGCTCTTTTCGGCATTTTTACTGTATTTTGAACTGTCCCGCCTTTGATTTTGATTGGTCCAAACTTCTCCATAGGTTATAATGGGTCTCTGTCGCTCCTATTCTGATTGGTTAAGCTGTACGAGCCCCGCTAGCTCAGCCAATCAGCTCTTTTCTGCATTTTTACTGTATTTTGAATTGTCCCGCCTTTAATTCTGATTGGTCAATAGTCCTCTATAGGATATAATGGTTCACTGTCGCTCCTATTCTGATTGGCTGGCTTCTGCCGACCAATGAGAATAGCTTTCAGAATTTGAATTACTGTATTTCCCGGCAATTTCCAATATCCTAATTCTTGAATTAGGATATTGGAAAGTGATTTTGTTTTTATTATTTTTTATTTTTGCGGTTGGAGCTCTTTTCTGATAATATTTTCCGCCTTTTTTTTCCGGCGATTTTTTTATTCATACTCCGCACGGACATCTTTAATGATTTCTCGCTATTTTCCAGCCTGTCTCGAATCGGAATACATGTGAGGCGCAGTCCCGCACTGCGCCCATGTCCCCGCACTGCGCCCATGTCCCCGCACTGCGCCCCACACACTGGCGAGGCGCAGGGAACTTTTTCCCGCATGTATGAGTGCACTACCTCGGACGGCGGATCATAGGCGCAGTCCCGCACTGCGCCTAACACTCTGGCGGGGCACAGCGGACTCTACATGGATTGTATGAGCGCGCCCCAGCGCCGACATAAATCAGATTTCAGAAAACTGGCGGAAAAGTGCGCTCTGACGTGGCGAGATTCATACATGTCGCCCATTGTCTCCAAAGACATTATCATACATGATGGGCTTAGATACACTGGCTCAGGATATAGTATCATACTCAATAAGCTTAGATGCAATGGTATCACAAATGATAGGCTTAGATACAGCAGCTTGTAACACAGCATCATGCATGGTAACTCTATTAACAGAGGCTGAGCAGTCAGTAGCACACACAATGGGTTTAGATGCACTGGTATCACATATGATAGGCTTAGATACAGTACCTTATAGTCAGAGGATCAGCAGTCAGTATCACACACAGTAAGCTTAGATACACTGGTAGCATACATGATAAGTTTAGATGCACTGGTAGAAAGGATATGTAAGGACCAGAGGCTGAGCAGTCAGTAGCAGACACAATGGGCTTAGATACACTGGCTCAGGATAGAATCACACTTAATAAGCTTAGAATAACTGGTGTCACACTTTGATAGGCTTAAAATACCGCAGTTTCTAAACAGTATCCACATCTAACCTTAAATTCAGAGTCTGAGCAGTCAGTACCACACAATGGTATTTTCAGGCTAAGCAGACATAAGAGGTGTCACGCATGATGGGCTTAGATACAGCAGCTTGAAAGACAATATCGCTCATGGCAACCTTAGATTTAGATGCTAAGCAATCAGTAGCACACATGATGGGCTTAGATACACTAGTAGCACATCTAATGGGGAGAGCAATCAGTAGCACACATGATGGGCTTAGATACACTAGTAGCACATCTAATGGGGAGAGCAATCAGTAGCACACATGATGAGCTTAGATGCACTGGTATGACATGTGATAGGCTTAGATACAGCAGTTTGTAGATCAGTATCACACAGGATAACCTTGGACTCAGAGGCTGTGCAGTCAGCACACCCGATGGGCTTAGATACACAGGCTGAGCAGACATAATAGGTATCACACATGATAGTGTTAGCTACATCAGCACAGCAATCTATCATGCAGATTACTTCTTTTATAACATGAAGGCCATGGATGGGATCCCATGCAGCATATGTCAATACTCCGCTGACAGCGTTAGGCAGAGGGAAAAAAAATCCTCATTAGTATAAATAAGCATTCGGGACGAATTTACATAAAATTCAATTAACATGATCAGTGGGAAATAAAAAGCAGTGTTAAAATATGTAATAAAATGGATGGCGTGTCTGCGGAAAGGAAGCGGCATCAATCTGCGCTGAGGAGAATATTATGGTCATTTAAATTCCCTTTTCTATCACAGAGACCAAATACAAATGAGATAAAGGGAACGGGATCTGGTGAGAGCGACTGGATGAGCGCGCCGGGTGATCGCCGAATAATCGCCACATTACACCGTGTCGACCAATTAATGAACATTGTGTTTCCCGTCCCTAACAGTCGTGTCCACAGAATAACATTGTATCGTGTCCTGCACTGATCCAGGTCAGAAGAAACTTTATGGCAGAAGAACTGAGCTCCGACCGCTATCAAGGTTTACAACAAGCATTGGGCCAATAGAGATAAGAAATAAACCAGGGGTTTAAAGGGGTTTTGCCACAGGTAATGTTGACGGGGGATCCTCCAAAATGGTATTTAATCAAATTTTTTTAAATATGTGTGATTACAAAAAGTGAAGCCTATGAGAGCCAAAAGCATTGCCATCCCCCTTATTTCCTGACAGTTTTTCATTAGACACAACCAGGAGCTGACAGGGAGCTGATCTGGCCGCGCTTGCATGTTTGCAGATAAGAAGTATCTGATGACAGGGAACATGAAGGAGCTTGCAAGGGGCTGGCGAGAAAATGCAGTATATGAGTCTGACTGCTGTATAGAGAATCCACTGTTGTAATATTATTTGAGTAAACTTTAGAGACGCTCCCTGCTTCCTCGCTCTCTGCTCACCCCCTCCCTCTCACCGCTGCAGCTGTTCATGACCCAGCATGCTTTGTTTATATTCTCCTCTGAGCATATAAGAGGTATGGAACTCACTTCGTGGCAAAACCCCTTTAAGGTTGGACAGTCCAGTAAAGCTAGTCCTAAGTGTGGGTGTCAAATTTGACCCCTATGTATAGGCCCAGATTGGATTTTTGTGTAAACCATAAAGTAATTATGAGTTGTACAGTGAAATATAATTATAGTAAATCGTGCCAAGAAGAGGAAAAACAGAAAAAAAACAATCATAAGAGTTCACCCTGCTGCTGCTCTTAAGAATCACAGTATCCGCTCCTATTCACTTCTGGGTTCTTCATTCAGGAGATTGTGCTCCACAGTGAGAGAACGGGGCACAAGCTTCTCTTGTGTGTGAGAAATGAAGAGGCGCAGATCCCAGGACGCTTCAGAGCAGCAGCAGGGGAGGACCAGGAGGTGAGTATGACTTTTTTTTCTATTTTTCCCCATCTTGGTCCCATTTAATCACAGTTTTAACCAAATGGACAAGCCCTTTAAGGGGTTAACCTATCATTCAGCATCACTCCAGGCCTAGCTCCTGTCATGGTGTCACTTCTGGTGCAAAGTCCAATGTTTGTCCAATGTCACTTACAGTTTGCCGAGGTTACCCCTTTGCTTTGGGAACCAGATGTTATGTCCCATTTTTTGGTCATAAGCAGAAGGTTAGGGCAGGTGGAGTTCTCTCATTGGGTCATAGATCGAAGGTCAGGGCGGGCGGAGTTCTCTCATTGGGTCATAGGCAGAAGGTCAGGGCAGGCGGGGTTCTCTCATTGGGTCATATGCAGAAGGTCAGGGCAGGCGGAGTTCTCTCATTGGGTCATAGGCAGATGGTCAGGGCGGGCGGAGTTCTCTCCTTGAGTCATAGGCAGAAGGTCAGGACAGACGGAGTTCTTTTATTGGGTCATAGACAGAAGATCAGGGCAGGCGGAGTTCTCTCATTGAGTCATAGACAGAAGATCAGGGCAGGCGGAGTTCTCTCATTGGGTCATAGACAGACGGTCAGGACAGGCGGAGTTCTGTCATTGAGTCATAGACAGGGGGTTTACCACAGGCGGATTTCCCCTTTTTTCATTAGGTCTAGACAGACGGTTCCCAAGGCAGAGTTTCTTTTGGGGTTCATAGACGGGAAGTTCAGGCGGGCCCGGGGATTTCCTTATTGGGTCAAAAAGCGGGAATTTTGGGGACAGGCGGAGTTCTCTCAATGTGTCATAGGCAGAAAGTCAGGGCGGGTGGGGGTTCTTCATTGGGTAATAGGCAAAAGGTGGGAAAGGGCGCAAAAAGAAGCGGAGTGGTAAGGAATAATCCAAGGGTAAAAAAGCCAAGGGAATAAAACACATGATAAAAATAAAAAAACATTATGGGGAAACACCATAAAAATTTTGGCGTGAGTTTGGGGGAAAAGGGCCCCTTTAAGAAACCCACGACGGGGAAAACCTTTAAGCGGGGAAAGCCTTTTTGTCTTGCCCCAAATTGAGAAAAAAAAGCAAATTGGGGGACAGCGTCCATTGTGTAATTTATTTAGATGCAGTAGATAACGGGGGTTTAAGATATATTTACTCACCTTCTTAGTTGTGCTTGGAAAAAAGGCAAAAAACACTTATAAAGCTTTTACAACAGTTTTTTATTGGAAACTGTTGTGAAAACCAAACTTTTCCGCTGCAGAGGTTTGGGGTTTTACTTTTTTTCCTGGACCAGGAATAGGGAGGTTTAAATTTTATATAAAAACAGTCTTGGGACTTGGGTTTTTCCCCGGCGGGGCCCAGGGAGGGGGGGAAAGCGCACGGGCTCTCCGTTTGGCCTCCCGCTAATCACCCCCAAAATAGCCGCCCGGGGCGCGGGAACCGGCTCCCCAACCACCCCCGGGCCCTGCACCCCCACCGCACGGGCCCGGGACAAGGGGGAAAAGCGGATGGACAGGTAGGGTCCCCCGGAAGGGGGCCCCCCCGGACGAATTCTTCCCTGCCGGCCGCAAAACCACGAGGGGGAAGGCAAGTTTGGCCCGGCCCCGGCGCGCGGGGGCCCTAAGAGGGACGGACCCAGTGCTGCACCCCCGAACCTCTCCCGCCACTCACCCAGCTACATTAATCAGGCGGCCATGCAGCCCCATCTGCCCTCAAGCTCCACCAGCTTTAATAATAACGTTTCCCCGGGTTTCCAAAACCGGGGCCCAAAGGCCCCGGCAGCATCCCATGGCCCTGGCAGTTCACAGGCCCTAACACCCAAACCTTTTCCCCTTTGAGCCCCCCCAGAAAATTCCCTCTCCCCCCCAGAGGACACTTCAGGGCCCCGGGGACTAGATTAAAACGGCAAAGCCTGGAGGGGGGGAGGGCTTTAGCCCCCTGACCTCCAAGCTGCTGTTGGGGCCCCCACACTACAACCCTTTCCCTTAACCCCAGGTCCAGAACGATGTATCAGCCGCTTGATGCAAAAACAGAGGAGCTGGAGCCCCCAGGGTCTTTAAACCCTGGGTTAAAATTTTGACACGTTTCCACCGTTAAAAACTTTCTTTTTAAGCGTGGGGGAAAAGATATCCTCTTTGTTCGGATAGGGAAACCGGGGAAAAACGCTCCCCGCAAGGAGAAATTTTGCGGGTATTTGGGGTTATCTGAGCGAAAAACAATTTGACCCTTTCGCCTCGGGCAATCCGCTTCCCGAAAACCCACTGTGCATCAAACATGGATGCAAAAGTGGAAAGGGCGCACCGCTTTCGGCCTAAACCCCCCCCCCCCCAAAACGGGGGAAAATGGGGGGGGACCAACTAGGGGGAAGAGCGGCATTTAAAAATTCATCAATTTATCTTGTTTTTTAAACGCAATATGGAAAATTCCTTTAAAGGCTTACCGAAAAATGAAGTCCCCAAAACCGCCCCCTAGGGGGTAAAGAAATATTGTTTTTTTGAGGATTCTCTTTTGGAATTTCCCAAAAACCCCGGCGTGCCTTCACCCAAGCTCTGCTCTCTTTTTTTACAAAAAAAACCCCGCTTTCAGCCTATTTTTTCCCCGCTCCCTTTAAAAAAAGGGTTTGCCGGACGTTTCCCCCAAAAAATATTTCACCTCGCAAAAGAGGCAGAAGAGGTTCTTCTTTTTCCCTTTTGGGACTCCAGGCCCATCTCCCTCCGTTAAAACCCCCAAAAGCGGCCCGGATCTTTCCCTCATCCCCCTCCGAGACTCTCCTCCTTGGACCATTCGCAGAGCTTTGGGTGCTCCCTGCAAAATCATCAGGTTCCCGTCTTGGTTTTATTGCTCCTAAATTTTTTGCTAAAATTTTGCTTTGGGACTCTTTCCGTTGGGGGGTCGTGAGAAAATTCCGTTCTGTCCCAACTTCCCGGCTTTTTGGGGGTCATGCTGGTTCCCTGTTTATTACTGTTGTTGTTACTTTGTTTTTTGGGCCTTTTAAATAGGGTTTCTCTCCTTTTTAATGTTGTTTTTTCAAAGGTTAAAATTGTATTATTTTATTTAAAACTGTATTGCAATATTGGTGGAGGGGGCAGGGAAACCTGTTTGGAGCAAAAAGTGTCTGAGCTCTGTAGGGTTGTCCCCTTTTTTTACCCCTTCTTTCTGGTAGGGGGTTGGGCGGAGGTTGTTACTCTGTTTTGTTGATTTTTACTTGGCCTCTTTTTAAAAAGGGCGCCCCCTCGAGTTGCCGGGAAAAAGAAAAAAGGGGGGGTCCCCAAACGCGTTTGGAAAGTCTGAGTGGCTTAGCCCTGGCTCTCTGCGTGTTTTATTTGGAGTTGTTTATAAGAGTTTTTCTTTTTTTTTTCTTTTTTTTTTTTTTTTCTTCTTTTTTTTTTTTTTTTCCCCCTTTTTTTATCCCAAAACTGTACTCAAGGTTAAATTTAAAATTTACTGAGTTTTCCCAAATTCTTAATTGTTCTATTGGCCCCAGGGGGTTTTAGTCGGGTTAAAAACCCGGGGCCCCTGAGGTTGATTTAAAAGAAAAAAGCCTTAATTTTCCCAACCGGTTAAGCAAAATTTTTGCATCCTCCCCCCCCCCCAAACCCTATCCCCCCACACTTGGGGGGTCGTAAACAGGGGAACAAAAGGGGGCCCTCCCGCTCCCCAATTTAAAAAAGGGTCAGGGTATTGCCCCAAACCTAAAAGAGGTTCGTCCAGATTTGTTTTTCTCCAGGAGACAAACTTGGGGGAAAGAGGATTTTTTTTTCCGGTTCCCAAAAAACTCTGGGTTGGCCTTGTATTTGGTGCACCAGCAAAGGGGGGGAAGGGCAGGAGTAATTCCTTGATAAAAAAGTTTTTTCCCCCTTTCCAGGAAAATCCCCAACCACGAATTGCCCAGGAAGGTTGATGGCCCTTTTAAAAATTTAGTTAAAATTGTAAACCCTTTGCTTGTTTAACGTATAGGGTTTCCCAACCCCCCAAAAACCGATTCCTTTTTTGTGATTTTGGGGGAGATTTAATTAAAAAAGGGACGCGCCCCCCTTGCCACATTTGGGTGGGGGACATGCGTGGTTCTGGTTGGTCTTGGCGGGAAAAAAAGGGGAGGTGGGCCCCAAAACCCCCTTCATGACACTACCCGCTGGGGTCCAAAATTGGGTTTTTTTAAAACCATTTTCTGATTTTACCACAGGGTGGGGAAACGCGGGGAGAGACCTTCACCCTGACAAATAGAGAATTCTCCTTTTTTCCCCCTCCCACGTCGTGGGGGGCGGACTAGACTACGCAATGGTCCCCTTGGGATCTCCAAAAGGGACTGGTTGCCTCTGAAATAGGGGAACTTAATCATTTCTGTTCACTCCCCGGGGTTTTGACTAAAAATTTTGCAGATGTTCCCCCTTGGGGAAATGTTTTTCTTTTTGGGCGGTTTTCCCTGAATATAGGCCCAAAAGGAATGGGAAAATTTTTCGGACGGGCCCCCGGTTGGTGGTGTTTTTGGAATAGGGGCAACCCCGGAGGAAATGAAAAACGGGATATCCCACTTTTTTGGGCAAACCCCCCAATTTCATTTTCTTAGGGGCCCAAAAAAATAGCCCACACCCCCGCTTCAGTGGGAAACCCTAAATGACTTTTTATTAAACCCGGGACAGAAAGGTTTAAAAGCTGGACTACAAAAGATTTTTTTCCCGATCCTCATGAGGGAAGCCGGAAGGGAGTGGGGGGGGCCCCCAAAAAAAGGTCTTTGCCCTGTGGTTGGGACGCAGGATGGGTTTTTAAACGACCCCCCCCCGGGAAACCCTATTTTTTTAAGCCACGGGGAAAAAAAAGCGGGGGTGTTTTTGGGGATGCCCCAAAGGGGGCAAAATAGCCCATACCCTATATCCCCGCCTTGCTTTAACCCTGAGGGTCTATTTCAACTTTTGATCCAAAAGATAAAATTGAAGATTTTAAAAAATTTTAAATTTTTCGAAACCCTTTTAATCAAAGGGGGGCGTTTTCCAATCCCTGCCGTAGGGGGAAAGGACAATTTGAGCCTCTTACTTTTTCCCCAGCCCCTTTTGTCCCCCCCGAATCTTTTAAAAACCCTTAAAACGCCCGTTTATTTTCCCCCCCAAGAAAAAAAGTTCCCATTGAAATTTCCCAAAAACCGGAAAAGGCCCAGGGCCCGATGGGTTCTCTGGAGAAATTTTTTTAAAATTTTATTGAACCTTACCCAAACCCTTTTGTTGCTTTTTTTTAAAACCTTATACTTAAAAGAGGGCCCCAATTCGCCCAAGGGTTTCCAAAAATCCCCTTTTTAAAAAGGGATCCCCAAAAAAGGGTAAAGGCCCCCCTTTTCTCCCTTCTTCTTATCGCCCTTTCTTTTTAATAGGGGGTTGCCCCCAGAGCCCCTTTTAAATCGGGGGCCGCGGTTGGCTTTCCCGGGTTCCCCTCCCCTAAATTGGGGCCCCAGACAGAAAGGTTTTTCCCTTTAAGGGGCGGGGGCCCAGGCGGGGGAAACTTTGAAAGGTCTGGCAGTCCCTGGGAGAGTGTAAAAGGGTTTTCCCCAACCCCCCGGGGACCCCACGTTTTAATCGCCTTTTGGATGCTAAAAAAGCATTCGTTTAATTTTTGGGGGTGGGGGGGGGTTGGGTGGAAATTTCTCGCCCCGTTTTTGGGGGTAAAGAGGTAGTTTGATTTTTACTTTCCCCCTTTTTTTAAAATGCCCCCCAACTGAAAACTGGGTTCTTTTACCCCGGTTTTCTCTGGGGGCCCGTTTCCCTTTCATCGCCAGGGCCTCGCCCGGGGTGCCCCCTCCCCCATTGTTTTTGACTTTTCCCTTTGAACCTCTGGCACGTTTTTTAAAGGGAGGTTAACCCCCTTCGGAGGGTATCGCTTTGGCCGTGGCGTTTAAAGGGAATGTGCCCTTTTTGCAGAGGTTCTCCTCCTATTTCTCTTGACCCCGGTTTCAGTCCCCTTTCCCCGAAGGTTTTCGTTTTTTGGGGTAAAATTGGGAAAGGGTTTTTTGGGTAAAAAATTTTAATGCCCCCCTAAGGGTAAACCCCGGGAAAGGGGGCCTCCTTTCCCATGAACAATTTGGCGGGTTGTGGGTTAGATATAAAAAACCGGAAATTCCCATATTACTTTTTCCCTAGGCTTTAAAAAATTGGGAAAACCCCACAAACCTTTTTTACTATCTAAATTTCCCCCTTTTGATAAAAAAAAATTTTGAAAACCCTCTTTTGTTTGGGCGGGGAACCCCCCCTCTCTTTGGCGGGCGAGGTCATCCCAAAAAAGATGGTATGCTTCCAAAAAAAACCCCCTCCCCCCCCTTCCAGACCTTTTCCCCCTTGTGGGGGCCCCTTAGCGCATTAAAAGCTCCCCAACGTTTCCCTTCACTGTTTTTTTTGGGGGCCGGGAAGAGCCCCCGTTTCCCCTTTGAATAAACTGATGTTTCCGGGTACCCTGGGAGGGGGTCTAAACCTCCCAACCGCCCGTTTTCTACAATCTGGGGTTGTTCCTCAAGAAAAGTCCTGGACGGGGATGGGTGGAGGAGTAGTTTCTCCAATTTTGGCCCTTGAAAAGGGGGGTTGAGCCCCCCCGTGGAAACCCTCAAGCGCCTTCCCTACCTTTAAAAAACTTTCTTTTTCCCAACCCCGAGGTCGGGGGGTTTTCCCCTCTTATCAGGGGACACAATTGAAAAACCAGGGAAAACATGTCCGTAAGCTTCTGTTGTAAAATTCCAGATGTCACTTTGGGATCCCCTTTTGGGCCCTTTCCAAAATTTTCCCCCAAAGGCGGCCAAAAAACCCCCTTTTTTAAAAATGTGGGGGATAGGGGGGTGTTTTGGGGCGATTTTAATTTTTTAACACTTGGGGGAGAAAGTGGTTGCCCCCCTTCCGAATTCCAGAACCAAATTTTTTAAAATTCCCCCAAAAAACTTTTTTGCCCCCTTTGAAATTCCTTTTCCTTTTCTGCAAGTATAATTTTAAAATATCTCCTCAGGGTTTGTGCCCCCAAGGGTGGTTCCCGGGGGTTGGGGTTGGAACCAAAGGGACCCCCTTTCCCCCTCCCCCTATAGAGGCATCATGTTTGAGAGTGGGGGGTTTGGGGTTAAAAGGGGGGGGTGCACCTTTGCAAAAGTGGGGGGGTTGGTTTTGGGACTGTTCCCAGAAAAAAAATTCCCGGCCCCAATGGGTAGGGATTCGAAAGGGAAAAAGGGGGAAATGGGGAAAAATGGAGGGAAGGAACCCCCCCTTAAAATTTAACCCCCCACAACCCCTTAAATTTTGGGTTTTTTTAAACCCCCCCCCCAAATTTCCAAATTTGGGCCCAGTTAGAGGGCCTTTATTGTGCCCCCAAATCCCAAGCTCCGGCCACCGACATGTGGCGGGGGACTGTGGCAATGCCCTTTAAAAAGCAGTTGTTCGGGGCCCAATTCTTTGACTATGTGCGAAAAAAAAGGGCAAAATAAACTTTAACCAAGCCCCACGACTGTTAAATATTTCTTTACGCCAGGCCCCAATGGCGGGAAAAATTAATGCCCGGGCCAGTAAAAACATGTTCCCAGTATTGTCCAAAATTAGCAAATTTTGGTGGCTAAGCGCGTTTTTGCTTTTTACTGGTTAAAACCGCAGACCCCCCCCGGTTTTCCCTGTTGGTGGATTGTTTGAAGCAATACTTGGTTGCAGACAAAAAATTTATGCAGAACGACACAAAGAACTGCGGAAAAGGAGGTTTTTTAAAAAAAGGAAAAACCCTTTTTTTCCCCCTCGCACTTCTCCAAAAAAGGGACATCCCCGTTTTGGGCCTCCTTCAGATAAAACCGGGGCTGGTATGCGAGGGAAAGGGCCCTTTCTGGGAAAGTGGGAGCCCCTTTAAAAAGGAGACCCTCCTTCCCCCCTTCCTCACCACCCGACACAGGCGACCCTGATTTAAAATTTTTAAAACCCCCCATTTTTCGATTCAATTTTTTTCTTTCGCCCATGTTGTGGTGGTCTACAGAGGGGCGGGGCAAGGTGGAGCCCCCTCCCTCCTCTTTCCCTTTTCCCGGGACGACTCAAACCTCTTTTAAAGGGGAGAAAGGCTCCCCCTAACAAAATTTCCCTTCCAAAAGAAAAGCCAAAAGTGGTAATCCAGGACTCACTTTTTGGCCCAATTTTGTTACTTCTGTCCTTTTGCCCTTTTCCCTCTTTCATTTTTTTTATTTTTCTTTCAAATTTTTTTATTTTTTAATGCTAAAGGGGAGCATTTTAAAAATTTGCTGTATTTAAGTTTTAATGATTATTTTCTATCAATATGAGGCCTCTAAACCACATGTTACTTGCTGACACTTTTTTTTTATTTTTTTTTTGTATATTTAAAAAAAATTTATATTCATGTTTGGGATGCCCCTGCTGTTTTTTTTTTTGTTTTGGAAAAATTCCTCTGATTTGACTCCCTTTTTGTAAACAAAATATTGAAAATTTAAAAAATTTAAAAAATGTTTAAAAAAAAAAAAAAAAAAACAAGGGCTGGGAAAAGTAAAACTCCTTTTTAAAAAATTAAAACCCATCCAAAAGTCCCGCGTGGGGCTAAGCCGGGATTTGTTAAAAGGTTTATTTTATAAAAAGCAGGGAAAACGCGTTTGTGTCAAAAACTGTGACACTTCCCCAGTTTTCCCAAAGATTCCTGCTCCTAATGAGGAAACTGGTGGGTGTAGTGCTTGACGAGAGGGATGCCGCACAGGACAGTATGAAGGGGAACCTCTCTTTTAACTTTTTATTAATTGAATACTGCAAAGGGTCTTTCCTCATTTCCTAATATAGCGCTTTTAAGACTCTCTCTCTGCAATAGAGCCCAGCTCCAGAAGTGCGGCACTGAGGCATGCTTTGCATATTTCCATATATTTCCATAAATTTTCATACATACTGTATGGAGAGATGACCCTCCCCAAACCTTTTCCCCAGTCCATTTAGTTAATAAAAAGTTTAGTGCCCCTTTATAATCTGGAAGGTTTCCAAGTTACATTGATGCAGCCAGTAAATCTCCCATCTTGGTTTTAGGGACCCAATGTTTTTTGTGGGGACTTTGTTGGTTATAGATAGGGTGTTTTCTTTCGGGGGTTGATAGGTCCCGGACCCCTCTGAGACCCACATCTATCTCAGGAATGGGCCCCAAAAGTTACAGAGCAGACTAGAGAGCCGGCTGCGCCTGTGCTGTTAGGAGTTTCACCCCGGCCTTTTTTCCCGACGGATTTGTTTTGAGAGCACAAACCCGCCGGGGAATAAGGGGGCCCGGGGGGGGTTGGGGCGGGGGCGGAGCGCGGCGGGGGGGCCCCCCCGGCCCTTCCCGGCCCCCAAATTTGGAAAATGCCTTTTTTAGGGGGGGGTCCGGGGGCTCCTTTTTTAAAATTTTTAAGTAAGGGTCACTTTTCCCCCAGGCAAAATTCCGGAGGGGAAACGGGGGAATCCTTTTCCGGAAAAATTTTTCCCGTTAAACCGGGGGAATTCCCTTTTTTTGGGGGCCGCTAAAACCACCCCGGGAAAGGGCCAATGTCGGAAAAAGCGGTGGGGGGGCCTCCTTCCTCTTTTTTAAAAAAAATAAAATAAAAAAACCCCTCCAACCTAAAAACAAAAAAAACCCAAAAAAAAACCCCTTTTTAAAAAATTTTTCGGGGGCTGTTCCTGAGATAGATGTGGGTCCCACCTCTAGGACAAGCACCTATCAGACTTTGGTGGCAAATCTATTTATTTTTATGCACCCAAGCCCAATGGTTTTTAAAACCTTATAAGTATAAGCTTTTACTGTATAGGGATTTGATAGTGTCCTGTACGTCCCAGCTGGTATTAAATGGGTGCCCAAAGGAGTTTAAAAAATTTGAAAAGGGAAAAAAAAAGGAAAAAAAATTAGCCCAGTTTTTAAAAAATTCCCAGCCCCCCAAATCCCACACTTGGCCCAGAGGCCCAATAGGGGGGGGCCCACCCTGGGCACCAAAAAGGCACCTATTTTACTGTCCCTTTAAATGTTTATTGGGCGGGGCACGGGTTTAAATTGATCTTTTGAGGTGGCACCCATTGGTTTAATATTATAGGTCTTTCTTGTGGGGTTTCTACAGGGAAAATTTTAAAACCTAAAAGGAAATGTTTTTTATGTATGATTCAACAATCTTTGGGAATTTTGGTTTTAATGAAATTCACAATTCGAAAAAAATTTTTTTTTAAAAACTTAACTTTTAATAACCCATAGTAAAAAAATTAGGACCCGCCCAGTGTTCAAAACATGAACACCCATGTACAAAAATACCCCATCAAGAAAAAATTGACGGGAAACCCGGGTTTCCATTTTCAACGGTAAATGCAAGGATGGGAAGAAGCTGTCCCTATTACACCCTAAAAATTTGGTTTCCCTAGGGGCTTAACAAATGGGTTAAACCCCGATAAGGGCGCCCTTTCAACGGGGAACCCCTGTCCCTAGAAAAAAAAAAATCTCTGTTTTGCCCTATATAAATGGTCCCTATTAGTTTATAAAAAAGGACAAAAAAAATGCCCCTCAAAGTTTGTCCCTTTTAAAACCCTAGAAAAGTGGCCCGGGGAGTTAACAAAAGTGCGGTTAAAAACCCAAATTAAGGGGCGACCCCAACATAAAAACCTGCCCCCTAGAGAAAAAAACCCCTGTTACCCCCTTTTTAAAAAATTGGTCCATTTTAGTTTTTTAAAAAGGACTAAAATTCCCCTCAAGGGGTCCCAAATTACACCCTAGAAATTTGGCCCCAGGTTTAACAAAAGTGGGATAAACGCCCCGATAAGGGCAGACCCAACGTGAACCTGTCCCTAGAGAAAACAATCCCTGTTATGCCCTATATAAATGGTCCCTATTAGTCTATAGAAAGACAAACAAAATTTGCCCCAAGCCTTGGCCCCCTATTACACCTAGAAAGGGGGTTCCCTAGGCCTAAAAAAAGGGTGAGGGAAACCGCTCGGAAAAAGGCGCCCCCAATGGGGAAAAACTGCCCCAAAGGGGCAAAACAATCCCTGTTATGTCCTATAGAAATGGTCCCTATTAGTTTATAGAAAGACTAATAATGCCCCTCAAGCTGTCCCTATTGGAAAGTTGTCTCTAGAGCCTAACAAAAGTGGAGCAACCGCCCCGTTTAAGGGGGCCCCCCTTCATAAACCTGCCCCCTAGAAAAAAAAATTTC